>CANYCX013036635.1:0-34494 GCA_948193385.1 Breynia disticha f. nivosa | reverse complement strand
TTTCTTGGCATATGAATTTTATCTGTGATCATCTCTAAGAATGTCTTCATTATTATAAAGTTCTACAATTTTCTTGGCAGCTCCTTATCTGGTAAAAATCTGACTGGGGATATTCCTCTGGAATTGACAAACTTGAACGGTTTGATAGAGTTGTAAGCTTCTGAACTTTTTTATTCTTCTTCTCCACATTTGTGTGCAGTTTAATGAGAAACAGAGTGATGGTTTCATATCCTTGTGCTTTCTTATGATCTCAGGTGGCTTGATGGAAATTCACTGACTGGTAAAATACCTGATTTTAGTGGATGCAAAAACCTCCAGATCATGTAAAACTTAATTTTTGCTCTGTTAGTAACTTTCTTTTTGGTTTCTGCAAATAAATTTGGCTAATAGTGACAGTTGTTCTGTACAGCCATCTTGAGAACAACCAGTTGACTGGTGAGCTGCCTTCCTCTTTGACAGAGCTGCCAAATTTGAGGGAACTGTAAGTCACAGAAAACTTGAATGCAGTTCTTACTTGTTTCACCATATCAGCATTTTTGCAACATCTTTGTAAATTTTGAACTAATGTTGAACTTCTTGTTTAGATTCAATGATTATTGTGGGACTTCCTCATCTGATTTATTCACATTGGATGACTGCAGGCATGTGCAAAATAATATGTTATCTGGAAATGTACCATCTGGACTTCTTGAAAATAGTATTACATTGAAGTAAGTATCAACCGTAACTTGCAGAGCAAGATATGTCAATTATGTTTAAAGGTGCAAGATAGGAAATGAAGAAATGACTAGTCCTGATTCAATGTGGAAATCAGTATCTACCTCCATATTGATTAGATAATTCTAAGATTATAGCATCACAAATTTATTCACTCCTGCTGATGTTTGTCGTATTTCTTGGTTAATCACAGCTACTCTGGAAACCTCGACCTTCGTGGAGATAGAAAAAATAAAACCCATGTTGGTATTATTATTGGTTCAACAGTTGGAGCTGTTGTTCTGCTGATGGTTACTATTGCTTCATGTTTTTTTATTCACAGAGGAAGGAGAGGACATCACGATAAGGGTATGGCCGTACGGGAACTTTTTTCTATGTTCTTTTAGAAAAGGAATTGGAAAAATTATGGAATTGATTTTCTCAATTTGTTGTAGAACACCTTCATGATTCTTTACCAGTTCAAAGGGTGAAATCAACCTTCAATGATGCGCATGGAGAAGCTGCCAATTGCTTTGCTTTATCTGAGATTGAAGACGCCACTAAAAGTTTCGAGAAGAAAATAGGTTCTGGGGGTTTTGGAGTTGTGTACTATGGGAAGATGAAAGATGGAAGAGAAATTGCAGTGAAGGTTCTAGCTAGTAATTCTTACCAGGGAAAACGTGAATTTTCAAATGAGGTATCTAAGCTGCAGCGAACTTCATTCACCAAATAGTGCACCATTTAAAAAATGCTTGCCGCGCCTTACTATTATCATTATTTTACACACAGATAAATTACTGATTGATCTGCATTTTCCTCGGACATAGGTGTCTCTTCTTTCCAGGATACATCATAGGAACCTAGTACAGTTTCTTGGATATTGCCAAGAAGATGGGAAAAGCATGCTTATTTACGAGTTCATGCACAATGGAACTCTCAAGGAGCATTTATATGGTAATTTTCTTCTTTAGTTTAACGAAGGAAGCATTATATTGAAAAGGAGAATGGATTGAACTTCTGACCTGAACTTATTTGTGTATATACTGTTTAGGTCCTTCAGTTAGAGGAAGAAGCATTAACTGGATCAAGCGCCTTGAGATTGCCGAAGATGCTGCGAAAGGTTTGTGAATTCACGATTGTTTTCTTTGAGAACGATATTTTTAACTGTGTGTGTGATTATTTTATGTTTTTTCTTATTCAGGGATTGAATATCTTCACACGGGCTGCATTCCTGCAATAATCCACAGGGATCTGAAAACCAGCAATATTCTTCTTGACAAACACATGAGAGCAAAAGTTTCTGATTTTGGACTGTCGAAAATTGCAGCAGATGAAGTTTCACACGTCTCGAGCATAGTTCGAGGCACTTTGGGATATTTAGATCCCGAGTAAGGATTTCTCTCCCTTTTCATGCTGTCTTTGTATCACTTTAGATATACAACCATGAGATTGTATCATAAACTTGCCGACTCTGCCATTGTAAAATATGCAGGTATTATATGTCTCAGCAGTTGACAGACAAAAGCGACGTATACAGTTTTGGCGTTATTCTCCTTGAATTGATGACCGGACAAGAACCTATTTCGAATGTGAAATTTGGTGCTAATTGCCATAATATAGCTCAATGGGTAACTATCCGAAATTGCAGCATTTGTTGATATGATTTGATGGTGCAATGCTGAATGAATGAAACTAAAGTTTTTCGCATTGCATGTTTTGTTTCGTCTGATTTTTGATGGTCAAAACGATCACGAGATGTTTCACTTTCTACAATTTGTCTCAGGCAAAGATGCGCATCGAGAATGGCGATATCCAAGGGATCATTGATCCTGCACTACAAGATGAGTACGATATCCAGTCGATGTGGAAGATAGCAGAGAAAGCGTTGATGTGCGTCCAGCCACACGGGTACATGAGGCCTTCGATCTCAGAAGTTCTTAAAGAAATTCAAGATGCTATTGTAATCGAAAGAGGAGCCGCGGCTGTAAGAGAAGGAACCTCCGACGAAATGTCGAGGAATTCCATTCACTCGTCTCTCAACCTTTCGCTGGATCCAGGCGGCGCTGACAATCTTCTGTCGCTGGACGAAACAATCGCGCAGCCTACTGCTAGATAATTCTTTTCCATGAACATACTTCCACAACCTTTTGTGCTAGAATCATTTCCTGGTTTCCCTTTGTCTCACATTCTTTGCCTTGAAAATCATGAATCACATTAGTGGAATCTTGAATGAGGTTGCAGCCACTGGCGGGTTCAAGAGGGTTTTGAGCTTGTAAATCTTAAACTTTTGCAAATTATTTGAGTCTCTGTTTTACTGTAAATCTGTAGTCCTGCTAAGGTTAGCCTTTTTTATCCAGGAAGATTTTATGAATTCGTTGTTGTCGGAATTCAACAACGATCTCGGAAAGAGAATAGAATTTGAGAACTTGAACATCTTGAAATCTGCGAACACGAAAAAAATGAGGATAAGTAGTTTTTCAAGAAATTTTGGACGTCCAAGTTTGCATTGTATTTTTTATATATATTTAGTATAGTTGTATAATAACATTTATTATAATATGAAATAAAATGTTTTATTTATAGTGTTTTGGTGAAAGAATCTTTAATACGAATATTTTTTGCTTTAATAATTAATAATCAAATATTGCGTTAGTAAAATTAACATGAATTATAAATTGAATTAATTTATGAAAAACTTAAAGATTGTTATATTTTTTTAAAAAATCATAAGGGCATTTTATTATTTAGCATATTCAGTCTTATCTATTATTCTAAAATTAAAGTTACGAAAGTAAATATTTAATGGGCAAATATTAATATTTTTTTAAATTCAAAATATCCTATTTATAAAATAATGGATATATCCATGTTATTAGATCTTCTTAAAATTAACTCTAATTTTGTGAAATTTCGATTCAAATTCAAATTTAAATTTAAACATAATCTTAAGGAGATAAAGTAATTAGTTCAAAAATATCATAACTCTTTTTTTTGTCACACAAGTTATTTTTAATTAATAAATGATTCGATATATTAATTGTATTTTAATTAAGATAAATTTTATCTTGTTGTAAAATAATATAAAAAAATAATTGTATTATTTTGTTTAAATATGACTCTTATTTAGGAAGAAAAAATTATATGGAGAGAAAAATTATTTAAAATAAATATTTTATAAAAATAAAGATAAAATTATAATAAAATTAAAGATAGAGCTGGACATTCAAATTTTAATATCATATATCTTATATTGTGTGCATACAAAACCAAAACGGCGGCGTTTAGGAAAAAAGAATTATCTGCAACAGCACGTGGCAAAAACAATAGAGGAAAAAGAGAATCCAAAAACATTATAAAAAGAGAGAAGCAAACAGCGCAGAAATCAATCATTCACTCACGCAGTCTCTAGTTTATAAGAAAAAAACCAACGGTGGTGATAAAACCTCTCTTTCATCTCAATCGTCTCCTCACACCTCTCTTCTCCAGCGTCCGATCACTCTCCCTCTCTTTCATCTCCTTCTCTCGCGCCCTTTTTTTTCCTTTCAGGTATAACTAACTCACTCCTTTTAACTTTTTATTTAACTTTGAATCACTTATTTCTCTCCAGCGCTTACTCTTTTAATTTCGCTTAATTCATTCTCGTCGGCATGAGATTCCTTGTGCCTTTCACTGATATCGGCGCCGTGGATTAGTTCTTGCTAACTTTTTGCTGAGAAACCGCTTCTCTCGCTGAAGTTTAACTCCGTAGATTAGTACTTTGTAGCGTTTTACTTTCGTTTAATTAACTCTCGCTGACGCTGTGAGAAGGATTTTTGTGGTCCTTCCGCACTGTCAGCTTGGCGTCGGTTCTTTCGCTGCGGATTATTTCTAATGCGGAAAAAAATATTCGTATCTATTCTGTTGTGGAAATGTTAGGTTTCCGATGGCGGAGGCACCGTTGAGTCCTGGCGGAGGAGGGAGCCACGAGAGCGGGGAGCACAGTCCTCGTGCTAACTCGAACGTGCGTGAACAAGACAAGTATCTTCCGATTGCTAATATTAGCCGTATTATGAAGAAAGCGCTTCCTGCTAATGGGAAAATTGCTAAGGATGCTAAAGAGACTGTTCAGGAGTGCGTTTCTGAGTTCATCAGTTTCATCACTAGCGAGTGTGTATAAGGACTTTTTTTTGTAATTTTATGCTTTGATTGTTTGATTTCTATGTCTTCTGAGGTTGATTTGTGGTGTTTGAATTTTTGTTTGTGTAGAGCGAGCGATAAGTGTCAGAAGGAGAAGAGGAAGACCATTAATGGTGATGATTTGTTGTGGGCTATGGCCACACTAGGATTTGAGGATTATATTGATCCTCTTAAGATTTACTTGACTCGTTATAGAGAGGTAAAAACATGGAAATTGTTACTCAGTTTTTTGTTTATATGCTTGATTTGGTTGTATGTATTTGTGATGTTGGTTTAGAATGTGTTTGAGAGAAAAATGATAGATTTTGCTTAGCATTGAAGATTTTAAGCAGTGAAGCGACAATGTGCATAATTTCATTGGCATTTTGATCATTCTCTCTTTAGAATGTGTTGGCTCTACAAGGCAATTGAGGGATTTTACTTAGAATTGAGGCGTTTCGTTTTGTTAATATGTATACTTTTCCTGTGTTCTTATCATCTATATTCTATGTTTAGAATGTGTAACTCTATTAGGTAATTGATGAATTTTGCTTAAAAGTGAGGCGTTTAAGTGATGATTTTACCTATGCGAGATAAAGTTTTGTTTACTAATTGATGTGTTTGGTTTTTGTTTCCGGGGGGATGAACGATTGGGATGGTGATGTAGATGGAGGTATGTTGGTGTTCATTGTCTATATGTTTTGAATTGTTGTTTCTTTGCACAGAGTGATGTGTAAGTTTTCGTTCTCTACGTGTAGGGTGATACAAAGGGATCTGCAAAGAGTGGAGAAACTTCTGGCAAACGAGATGTTCAAGCAAATCCAAATGCACAGGTGGAAATTGACTTTTGTCTTTCGACGGTTATTTTGATGCATGTATCTTAAATTATGAGAACTGTGCCGCGTAATATTAAAATATGTGAACTGTGCCGCGTAATCTTATCATTGTACATTTGGCAAATGTTTCTTGCAGATTTCTCATCAAGCATCTTTTCCGCAAGGTGTCAATTACACAAATTCTCAGGTCAATTCTCTCCCTCAAGCACACAGATTTGCGCGTGCACTCACTCTCTTGCATTTTTGCTTGTCGTTGTTTGATTATATATAGCTGGATTACAAAAGCATAAATTTTAATTGGATGTCGTAACAAATATTTTCTTGCCAAATAAAAGTGCAAAAAAAAAGATCAGAATTATCGAAAAGACTTAATTTGCTCTCTCTCTTGAGTTCACACACTTGTGAGTGCAAGCACATTCTTGCATGCTTGCTTCCTGTTGTTTTATTATATCTAGCTGGCTGTTTTCAAAAAGCATGATCAACATGTTGTTATAAATGAATTGTGGGAAGACGTCTGACATAACTGTCAAAATTGCCATAAAAGTTAAGTTTGAAAATATCACAATTCTGATTTACTTATGATACCTTTTAAAGGGTTATCTGCCATCAATCCTACCTTGGAAATTAATTTGGATGCATTATGCTTAATGGCGCACCTAATTTAAATAACGTCAGTGCTAGATTGTATTGGTAAAGCATTGCGTAACATAAACTTTTCAGGTGTCACTTGTTTCTGAATTAATATGAAAGAACAAGTGACTTATATCACTCAACATTGTGTTGCAAGGTTTAGGTGGTTGAGTACTATTGTATTTCAATTTTCATGTACAAGGTATACTTATAGGTATTTTGAAATTAGTTTTTGGGCAACTTTGCAGTGTGTTTTTTGATATCTTTATTTGGTTTCCACCCATACCAGTCATAAATATCGCTATATTATCTCATTTAATTTTACCATGATGTTGTTTCAATATTTTCAAATTGCATTGTCACGAGCTATACTTTTTCGTATGTCTGCATGGTAATAAATAAAAATATCTTCCAAAGCAACTCGGATATTTGTTCCGAAAGTGCAACTTGATAAAGTGCAACTTGATGCTAGTTATTAGTTCAGTTGTAGAATGCTTAACGATCTGAAGATATGAGTCTGTATTTACGATGTTAATATGACAAGTTTTCATTGTCTGCACACCCCCACGGATAGTTTACTGCATACTGAACATTGCATATGATTGGTTCTTTGATGTCAAATATCATAAATAAAAGCTTGTTATGCGAGCATGACACGAGAATTCAGTTATCCTGTTAATTATTTCTGTTATTTCTTCTACTGTTTCCCTTCTGTGTCTACATTTACTGCTTTTTACCTTAAGTGTTCTTGGTTTATTTGCTCAAATCAATGGTCTTATTTGCAAGACGTACACAGTCGCAGGGCCAGCATATGATGCTTCCGATGCAAGGCAACGAGTAGGTTTCTGCGTCACTTCATCACAATTCCACCAAGCGGAACACCATTCAATTATCTAGTTCAGTGCCCACAAGAAATAACTGAACCGATACCAAAATATATCTAAACCCTGAAATTTTGGGTGGTTTCGGTTCCCCTTGTGCACACAGGTAGTTATTTATCGTAAGGTCTGTCTAAGTAGGCGTGTTTCCGTTAGGATGAGAATTGAAGTTTCTAGCATATTTTCTGAACCTCATTTCCTATAAATTGTACTTAAGGATCTTTTATGTTCAATTTATCATTTGATCTCAAAACTTCATTAAATTTCCTGTAAATTGGTCACTTTTACTGTTTTTGCTTTACTTGTTTTCACCTTTTTTAGTTTATTTATTTCAAAACTACCTTTCCATTCTCGTTTTCACAGTTTTACTCATCTCCTGTGCTTTTCTACACGCTTTACACTCTCTTTGTGTTGCATAGCATTGCATTGACTCTCCTCTTTTATTGGAACTAACGAGTCCTTACGTTTTATAACTCTTTAAGATGTGACATTACATCCATTTGTTTTTTATCATATGGAAACCGGTGAAAACGACGCTACACAGTCGACACCATCAACCATGGTTTCACCATTTTTGTATTAACAGTGTTTTTGGTTTTGATATATTGGGTGGTTGATAGCGATGATATATATATATATAAATGAAAAGGTTCGGCAGAGGTTAATCGTACAGTAAACAATAGAGAAAATGAAGTACTTTGGGAAGTCAATAGTTTTATAGATGGAAACAAAATACTTCTATACCAACATGCATCTTTTTCTTAACTAAAATGGGATTACACAAATATACTCCGCAATTAAAGCTTAAGAAGCTCGAAATTGCTACTTAAATCTAGAGGGGTATGTCACATAAAGAAAGCTAAATACAAAAAAAAAAGGTGAAAAAGAGGTTTGCATGTAATCCACGCGAAGGTGATACGATGAAGGAAGGCAATAAAAATGCTAAAATGAGTTTCATTGATCTTGAAGAAGCCACGATAAAAGGGACAATATCATATAAAATATACGATAAAAAAAGGTTCTATAAGAATTGAAAAAAACCCGTCTTTCTTTAATTATTTGTCATTTGGTGTGTTTTGGCTTCCCCTTAGAAAAAAAATATACTAAAATAAACATAAAAAGAACAATAGAAAATTACGACGGGTTTAAAAGTTTAAGAAAGTCATTTACGTTAAGAAAACGGTCTTATGAATCCAATGTTTCATAAGTCACAACTTTGATTTAATTTAAATTCGGTTTAATTAATTAATTAGGCTCAACCCTATAAAGATGAGTTTTTATGGATAATAAAGATTTTTGAAATCCAAGTTAGTAAAAAAAGTTGAATATTTATTCTCTAATTGAAAATCAACCACAATAATTGAGTTATACCGTATCATATTGGTTACTTCAATGACAAGAAAGCTTAGCCTTAACTTTTTTATAAACTCATGAATGCATATAATCTTTCATTTTTCCTTAGTGAATGCGTAAATTCTTGGATCAAACCCATCTATGAAATTCAAACAACATACAAGTGAATGATAAATTACTACTTCCTTCCCAAAATTAAAAAAATTAGTAATTAAATTTGATATTATTATTATTTTTTGTTTTATTAATTACGCTCGGAGATAGAACGCAAGGGAGTCGGTCGCCCCCTCTTGCCGTGCATTCTTCTATAGTCCTATTCATAGTTTCGTCCTTTTTACCGTGCATTGTTTTTTAGAACCGTTCAATTACCATATGTTTTTTGTATTATTTTTAATTTATTTATTTTCGCTCTTTTTTTTAAATATTTGTTGATTATACTTCCAATTTTTTTTTCTTAAAATTTAGTGAATAAATATTTAATATAATTTTCATTATTACTTAAAAAATAATTTTTCTTTATCTTATGAGAATTCTGATCACAGAACCATAAAATGGGAAATAAATTTCAACAAATTTATCTTATTCAAATTTTGATTAAATCAAATTTAATTAAAAAAATAATAAGCAAATCGATTAATCATCAATAAAACCTAGTAATCTTCGGGTAAGCTCATAATCCCCATAATTAATACGTAACCTACAATCACACCGTCAAATTTACACACTAATCCACAATCCAACGGCCAATACAACACCAACTCCATCAACTATAATGCACCTTATAAACACACAAAATAAACCAAAAACTAGAAGAAGCTTAATAAATCATCATCATTTTCTATTCCTATCTTCATCTTCATCACAATATCTCTCTACCTCTCTCTAAAAGCAAATACGACGTCGTTTACTGAAATTTTCCTAAATAATTTAAACCCAGAAAAAATTTCAGTCTTTTTGGTTCATCACCACCAGCAACACTATCGATTGTTGTTAGGTACTTGAAACTGAGAGTCTTTGTTGTAAAAATAATTGATCATGGTTTTTTAAATCAATTTTAAATTTTTTAACTCTGGCTGGAATTATTGGTGGTTTATTATTGTGCTTTTTTTAATTGATTGTGGATTATTTAACAATGGCAATGTTTGTTTATGCGTTTCTCTGTTTTTGAAGTTTGAGGTGAATTGATCTTTCTATGTTAATTTGTGTTAAGTGAGTGTAAATTTATCGTTTTCGTTTAATGAGTGTTGTTTAAAGATGAATGTTGATGATGGGGGTATGTTCGATTGATGATTTTTAACAAATGCAATGTTTGCTCTATGTGTTTTACAATTTCTCTGTTTCTGAAGTTGAAATGAAATGATTTTTACACTGATTTTGTATTAAGTAAGCGAAAATTTATCGACTTTCTTTAATGAGTTGATGTTTTGTTGATCAAAGGTTGGGTTTTGATTATTCTAATGGTTGTGTTAAAGTATTTTCTGTCTTTTTTGAAGTTGAAGTGATTTTCTTTTTGTTTGAATTAATGTTTAATTGAGTGAGAGTCCTAGGCATTGTTTTAATAAATGTAATATTGTTCATAATTGTAGGGGTGTGAATCAGTGCTTCTGTGGAAGTCTGGTTTGATCAAAATTGGATCAAAAAATCAATGGGAAATCGAGGACAAAAGCGAACAGAAATGGTGGATGAATTACCGGCTGATAAAAGGGCTTGTAGTTCTTTAGAGTTTAGACCAAGCACTTCAAACTCTTCATTTCAAACCAATATGGATTCTGTGCCCGAATCCCGTGTTGCAGAAGCTGATATGGATACTTCTTCCTCTAGTTCGGCTTCGAGCCATTCAGAGGAGGAAGAAGATCATGAGAGAGATTCCGCTTATGGATCATGTGATTCTAATGATGCTGATCATAGACCTAATAGGAGTTTGCGCGATTATCAGAGGCAACGGTCTCATGGTGATCATGGTAGATTGAGAGGTGCTTTGTCTGGTTTGAGTGAAGGGAATGACCCTTCTGCTGTGATAGCTGCATTGACAGAATTGTGTGAAGTTTTGTCTTTCGGCACTGAGGATTCAATTTCAAGTATGATTGCCGATAGTTTGTCTCCGGTTCTTGTTAGACTTGCAAGAACTGAGAGTAACCCTGATATAATATTGTTAGCTATTAGGGCTTTAACTTATCTGTGCGACGTGTTTCCAAGAGCATCTGCTTTTCTTATAAGACATGATGCTGTTACTGCTCTTTGTCAAAGATTAATGGCTATTGAGTATTTGGATGTCGCTGAGCAGGTAAATCCTCGAGTCTGGTCTTTAGCATTTCTCTAATTCTCTTGGCGTGATTGATTAATGATTTTGCTACCAAAATGGAGAGTGTGCCACAATGTACTGACTGAGGCTGTAAACATTCTTTTAATGCAGTGTCTGCAAGCATTGGAGAAAATATCACGTGATCAGCCGCAAGCATGCTTACAAGGTGGAGCTATTATTGCTGTTTTAAGTTTTATAGACTTCTTCGCTACGAGTGTGCAAGTAAGTGGATATGCATTATAACAGTAACAGAGTTTTCTTTCATGTCTGCTTGGTGCTTGCTAGTACGAAGCCTTTCCTTAGATCAGAAGTTAACTGTTATCTATGTTATCCTTTGTCTTCGTTAGAGAGTTGCACTCATGACTGTGGTGAACGTCTGTAAGAAACTGCCAACTGAATGCCCTCCATCTGTCATGGAGGCTGTTCCAATATTGTGCAATCTCCTACAATACGAGGACAGACAGGTATAAACTAGAAACTACTTAGAGCTTCTTTTATCCAGAATTAATTATGAGAAGTATGAGATACATTCTTTGTAATTTTCTCCCCAATTATTGTTCTTGTGATCAAACATTTATCCTGATGTTATTTTTTTCAGCTTGTTGAACATGTGGCCACTTGCTTGATCAAAATAGTAGAACGAGTTAGCCCATCTTCAGAGATGTTGGATGAACTGTGCAACCACGGACTAGTTAATCAAGCAGCACATCTGATCCGCTTAAACAGTCGAACCACTCTATCACAGCCAATATACAATGTGTGTATTAAACTGTTGTAACATTTTAAAAACTGGCTGTTCCTATTTTACTCTATACATTTCTCTGATCCCTTTTTATTTTTTTATCAACAGGGCTTGATTGGTTTACTTGTCAAACTCTGTGCTGGTTCAGTGGTAGCTTTTAGGACACTTTATGATCTGCATATTAGCAACATTTTGAAAGAAATACTAGCCAGTTATGACCTCTCACATGGAATGTCTTTTCCTCATGCAGTTGATGGGCAGGGTAACCAGGTTTTTTACAATCCGACTTTTATCATCTTATTGGTTTTTAATTAACCAGTTCATAAACTTGGGAGACCACAAGTTGATGGATAATTGTTGTGTTTTCTTTTGTCCCCTTATACATGACATAAATTAGAAAATAAGGAAACTAGAATACTGGCTGCAAGTCGTGAATATTAATCTGCTAATTTTATTGATTGAAATTTACAAGTGATATAATGAAGCGTTCTGCATGTTTAAGATAGAGGGTTTGCCCGGTGGCAAAAAACAGAACGGATAACTTACTTTGTGAATTTGCTTTTTCAAATTTGTTCCTCTTTTTTAGTTTGAAATCGTAACTCTTTAAGACTAATGGTGCTTCATGTTCTACAGCTGATACAGTGACCATTAAATGATAATTTTACCTAAACATATTGAAAAACAGATTATTCATTAGTGACATAGAAGATTGTAATGGTCATGATGTTTTTTTTCTTCCCAATTAGGTACATGAAGTCTTGATGTTGTTAAATGAGCTTCTACCGAACATTGCTATTGATCAAGATGTTCATCAGCAATTATCAGATAAAGAATCATTTTTAGTTGATCATCCTAATTTGCTGCATGAGTTTGGGTCGAATATACTGCCGATGTTGATTCAGGTTTGTAATTTGATGCAGGTCAGTTCTTTGGGGTCTTTATTAATGTTCCATATTTTTTTAAATGCTTTTGTCAAACTCTTACAGGTGGTTAATTCTGGTGCAAATATATATGTATGCTACGGCTGCCTTTTGGTTATCAACAAGTTAGTTTATTTCAGCAAATCTGAAATGCGTGTCGAACTGCTTAAGAGTGCAAACATTTCAAGGTGGAGTATTTTTTTGCCTTGCAGTTAGAAAACTATGAATGTTTTTCCCTTCATTAACAATGTGTTTTTTTAATAGTTTTTTGGCTGGAGTTTTTACTCGAAAAGATCATCATGTGCTATTATTGGCTCTTCAAATTACAGAGAAAGTTCTGCAAAATCACTCAGAAGCCTTCTTGAACTCTTTCGTCAAGGAAGGTGTATTTTTTGCCATTGATGCCCTTGTTGCCCCAGAGAAATGCTCAGAGTTGATGTTGCCAGTTTCCAATGGCTCTCAGTTGCTATCTGACGTCAGTCAGAAGCCTGTTTCAAAGGGTGCCTTGAGGTGTTTGTGTTCTGCTTTTGATACTGGTCAGTCAAATCAAACCTGGGAAACTGGAAAGTGCAGGATTGAAAAGGATATTGTTCCTAATCTTGCAAAACATGTAAGATGTAGTTACTTTTCACAAGAAGCATGCAACTCTGAAATAGGGTTGACAGATATCCTTCAGAAGCTTAGAGGTCTTTCTACTGCATTAAGTGATCTGATGAATATTTCGGGAAATATTGATGTGTCTGATGAAGATGAAGAAAAATTTTCTCGTTTATTGCATCAAATTATGGCAAATCTTAATGGAAAAGAAGCAGTTTCCACTTTTGAATTTATTGAAAGTGGAATTGTTAAGTCTTTGGTAAATTACATATCTAATGGCCTGTATCTGAGAGAGAAAGAAGAAGTTGATACTGCATATGATAAATTTCACATTGTAGAAAAGAGAGTTGGGGTGTTGGCAAGGCTTTTTCTGTATTCTTTTGACATTGGTGAAGAGTTGCCTATATCTGTCCTTGTACAGAAATTGCAAACCGCAATATCCTCTCTAGAAAGTTTTCCTGTTGTTCTAAGTCACGTTTCCAAGCAGAGTCAGAGATATGCGACTGTTCCATATGGCCGTACCACGTCTCATCCGTGCTTCAGAGTTCGATTTTTTCGTGCAGAAGGGGAGATATGCCTTAGCGATTACTCTGAAGATTCGTTGACTGTGGACCCATTTTCTTCAATGGACGAAATAGAAGGATTTTTGTTGCCTAGAGTTAGGCTGAAGGAGGATGTTAAGGTTCTATCAGACACTCAAGTCATGGATTCACTGGAAACGGTGCCATGTCAGTTACCATCCAATGGAATCAATAGTCAAGGTGAAAGCTCAGGGCACATGGAGTCCGAAAGCAAGTCAACTGATTTGTCTGAAATCCAGGTTGCCTCCTGTGTTGTTTACTCATGGAATTTTAAAAATCCAATGCTCGTTCATCTTTTACTCTCAATTTACTTGTTAATTGTTATTCTTGTTACTTGTCTTTTTCAAGAACTGTTGGGTTTCAGACTTAATTTACTCTCTTCACTTTTGTGCAGGAAAATGACAACAACGTATCAGTGTCTTCACCGGAACAATTGCTAAATCCAGGACAGAAAATTGCTGGCGAAACATCGTCTTTCAATGGTGTTCAAATGGTTAGTAGAGTTTATCTTAGTGAGTATTCATAGATCTAGGTGACATTAATAATGCCTTTGTTGTTTGACTTACGTAACATAATCATTGCATTGGATTTAGATTTGAATGAGACATATCTGGTATCTTTGCTTGATAATGCTTATTAGCGGGAGATGACCTTTTGAACTATATTTTTACTGTTTTTGGTGCCTTGAAAGCTTTCTCAGATGCTGTTTCCTTTACGAGCTCCTATACTGGTTTACCAGACCCTTACATTGCTAGAGGAACTTCCTTTCAGGTTTCTGAAGAGCAGCTGGTAGTACAACAGGCTGCAAGCACAGATGTTGGCAACATAAAGATCCGCTGCCATCCATCTTTAAATGTCAGAAATTTCTCGCAAAAGCTGGAATTTTTCCTTGAAGGGCAACGGCTGGACCGAAATTTAACTCTATATCAAGCAATTCTCCAACAAAAGATTAGAGCAGACAATGAGATAAATGTTGGTTCAAAATTGTGGAGTCATGTATACACATTGACTTATAGAAAAGCTGTGGATGATAGTTCTCAAGAATGCCATTCTCCAGTTCAAAACTCCTCGATGGTGAACAAAATTGAGACTGATATGCGGCATACTTTATTTTGTTCCAGCTTGTTCAACTGCAAACTTGCTTCTGATTTGGATAAATCGAGTCCAACATATGATCTACTGTTCCTTCTTAAAATCATAGAACACTTGAATAGATATGCATTTCACCTGAATTCTCGAGAAAGAATGCATGCTTTTGCTAAAGGGTACACGGACAGCTTGGATAATTTGAAAGTTATACTAAGTTCAGTCTCGCAGAATGTTTTTGTGAGCAGTAAATTGACAGAGAAGCTGGAGCAACAAATGCGGGATTCTTTGGCTGTATCAGTAGGTGGTATGCCTTTGTGGTGCAACGAGCTCATGGCTTCATGCCCCTTTTTATTTAGCTTTGATGCAAAGTGCAAATATTTTCGGTTGTCAGCATTTGGTTTGCAACGAGCTCAGCCAATGTCCCAAAATAGTTTCATTGTTTCAAGAGATAGGCGATCAAGTGGAGGCAGCACGTCCAGGAAGAAGTTTGAAGTGTGTCGTGATCGGGTTCTAGAGTCTGCTTCCCAGATGATGGAGCTTTATGCTCATGTCAAAGTACCAATTGAAGTGGTATATAATGAAGAAGTTGGTACCGGTTTGGGTCCAACATTGGAATTCTACACCTTGGTTAGTCACGAGTTCCAGAATTTTGGGCTTGGCATGTGGCGTGAGGATCACGGTTCATTTTCCTCTGGGAATAGCACGTGTTGTGAGTTGTATGACGTGCTGATGTCTCCGTTTGGACTTTTCCCTCGTCCATGGCCATCAACTCTTGATTCTTCTGGTGGGATTCAGTTCTCTGATGTTAGCAAGAAATTCTTGCTCTTGGGGCAAGTTGTGGCCAAAGCTTTGCAAGATGGAAGAGTCTTGGATTTGCCTTTCTCAAAAGCTTTCTATAAACTTATTCTTCAGCAGGTACTTGTCCATTTAATTAACTTAAGTTCTTAATGGAATTTCCTGCAATTTGATAAATGAATAATTCTTAATACTGGCTCTTTTGTCAGGAACTGAACTTGTGTGACATTCATTCATTTGATCCTGAGCTTGGCAGAACACTTCTAGAGTTCCAGTCTATTGTCAATAGGAAAAATGATTTGGGATTTGTTCATAGCGAACGAAACACGACATTTAGTTTTGATGAATGTTTTCATGATACCAGAATAGATGATCTCTGTCTTGACTTTTCACTCCCTGCTTATCCTGATTACGTTCTTAGCTCAAACCCAGATCATAGATGGGTAAAATTTCCTCTTCAAAATTCATTTATTTGTTCTTAGGTCTATATTTTACTGAAAGAATATGAACTCACAATACTTTTCCTCTACAACGTAGGTAAATATGGATAACTTGGAGGAGTATGTGTCTTTGGTTGTGGATGCTACCATCCATACTGGGATTGCCAGACAATTGGAAGCATTTAAGTCTGGTTTTAATCAGGTATGTTGTTTTTCGACATTTCTGTTTTATTTTTCTTTACCAAGATACGTTTTTCTACAGAGTAGATCAGTATTCCTACAGAGAATGTAGTATGCATTAGTTTGTTCTGTTGTATACTTAGGCTGCCGTCAGAATTGCAAGTTTTTTTAATATGTATCTTCGATTAGTAGGCCAACCCGGTACTGATGAGGGTTTTAAATATATCGTTTGCTTTCATCTGCAGGTGTTTCCAATCAAGCACCTTCAAATTTTCACCGAGGAAGAGCTGGAACGTTTATTATGCGGTGAACGTGATTTCTGGGCAGTATGTTCTTTTGTTTTTTTCGTTTGACTAGCTTTCTATTCGTGGATATAAGTAACTTATTTTATTTTGTTGATTTGACCAAATGTGTTTTACTTCTTGAATTCTTTTGTTGCAGTTCAATGAACTTTTGGATCATATCAAATTTGATCATGGATACACTGCCAGTAGTCCTCCCGTCTCAAATGTTCGTTCTCCCATATCTTCTAAATCTGTTCTGTTGTATTGTAGTTTTCATATAATATATATATATGAAATATTAATTCATAATCTTATCTTGCAGTTGCTGGAAATTATAACCGAGTTCAACCATGAACAGCGACGAGCATTTTTACAGTTCGTGACTGGAGCTCCTCGACTTCCTCCAGGAGGTTTGGCGTCTTTGAATCCGAAGTTAACCATTGTTAGAAAGGTTCGTATGGACAATACATTTCTGTAATGCTCGCTTCCCTCTTGCATTACTTTAATAGTTACTTATTTAACTTCATCCTACTTTCCCTGCCACAGCTTTGCAGCAGCTGCGCAGACGCCGACCTACCCAGCGTGATGACGTGCGCCAATTACCTGAAGTTGCCTCCTTATTCTTCAAAAGTAATCTTCTCTTTCCTCGTTTCATTTTTTTGTTCAACGATAACCTGTTACGATATTGGGTCTACCATCCTTTTATCAACCAAAGCCCAAGTAACACTCACGCATGCGTCAGCTGTAACCAAAGCCCAATGGTTGGTGGAACATCCCTCATATGCCGGTTACCCCCATTAAAACCTTGGTTGACAGTAGGAGGGGAGCCCCACTTGATATATTGTATATTTTATTTCTTTATTTTCGATGTGGGACTCTATCATAACCATACGCGAAAACTGATCGTTCCCCGTTATGTTCTCCAGGACAAGATGAGAGAGAAACTTCTATACGCTATAACAGAAGGGCAAGGCTCGTTCCACCTTTCGTAGCTTGACTGGCACGTAAGACTGTAACTATTAGGCAATGTAGATAAAAGAATGGCTGCTTGGTGACTTGTGATGGTGGTAAGTGATGGCTAGAAAGGAGTAGATTGTGATAGAACAAAAGGAAGCTCCGGTGGTTTTGGCGACTTGGGTCAGGTGGGGTGTACATAAGAAAATAGGGGGGTTGGTAGTGAAAATCTGGTGAAGTTGTACAGATAGAGAATGGAATTTGAGTTGGGATGGTTGTTTTTGCTCTCTGGTTATGAGAGATTACATGTACAAAAATTAGTGTACAGAACAGATATCTGCATATTTAGGAAACTAGTAGTTGATCTTCCTTGTTATCGTTTGTTTGGTACTTGTTTGTGTTGCACAACCTCCATTTCCTTTTACTTCAATTCTCTTCGTAACTTCATTAGTCAATCCTTTTCATTGGGGATGAGGCCTGGGACTCAATGAGACAATGATTTTTAATCGTTAAATTCGATGAAAATAAATCTGAGTCTTTCATTCATTCAGTAAAAAACAGTTTTAATTTTACGTAATCTGCACAGTTCAATAAAATCAAGAAGGGGATTCACTTTAATGGCCTCATTAAAATTTACCCTTTTCATTTACTCCCTCTGTTCTACATAATGTAGACGATTTTCGATTAAGAAATTAGTATTTAAGTTAGTTGTAAATGTTAGTTATTATGTAGTTTTTGTAATATTATTTTTATTTAATGAATTATTTTTTAGTTAGATAATAAATTTTTAGATGAATAAATATGCATTAAGAATATGATTATATCATTAGTTTTGGAGGGATAAAAGACAGTAGGAGCGCGTAGGCATAAAACTGTTATTTCGAATTTTTATGTCTTGACGAAAGTCTGGTTGTTGTGAATAACATATCAAAGTCATTTCCTCTATTTTATCAGAATTGGCTGTATTTTTTGAATTATTAGACTTTCGTGAACGGATCTTACAATCCTCTACTGAGTTTTCTTCATTTTCTATTTCTTTCTCATTACCTTTTTTCTCTGAACCACGAGCTATCTTGAGTACTTCAGACTAATTCTCGTTCAAATCGGACAAGAGACTCGAATATCTGATTAAGAAAGAACAATTTCACGCCAGTTGACCTACGCGATACCGTTGCCTATTAGTATTAAAATTTATGTACGTGGAAGAACATGAGGACGAAAGTGGAAGCAAAACAATCAACGTTGTAGGAACATCTTCCACTCAAATAAACATTTATAGATTTTTATATTGTTTTCCCTCTTCATTTCCCATATGGACCAACCATGAACACCCTCCTCCCAACCCTCCCTTCCACGTCATCGTCATCCACTCTCCTCACCCACACCCTTCACTGCTCTTCTTCCCCACCTTCTCTCTTCTCCACCGCCACCTCCACCTCCTCCTCTTCTAAACATTCTTTTCTCCACCGCGTGCAAGCCACCACTAGCCAGGCTAATTCCAAACCAAATTCTAATAAAAACCCGTCTCTTACTACAACTGACCACCAGAATAATATTCCTACCAAAAAAATTCACGACGACCAAACGCTTCTTTCTCTTCTCAGGCAACGTAAAACTAATGAAGCTTGGAATTATTACTCACAACTCTCTCACCTCCCTAACCCGACTTGTCTTTCTCGTTTGGTCTCACAGCTTTCTTATCAAAATACTCGTGTGGCTCTCACTCGCGCCCAGTCGATTCTCACGCGCCTTCGCCATGAACGCCAACTTCACCGACTTGATGCGAATTCTCTCGGTCTCCTCGCCGTTTCCGCCACAAAATCAGGCCAACTTGCTTATGCTGTGTCACTTATTAACTCTATGCTTCGTTCTGGGTATTTGCCTCATGTGAAGGCGTGGTCTGCAGTCGTCAGCCGTCTTGCCGCTGCTGGGGACGATGGTCCAGTTCAGGCTATAAAGCTGTTTAAGGCTATCACGCGCCGAACGCGGCAGTTTTCTGATGAGGAAATGGTGAAAGATTCTAAACCGGATACGGCTGCTTTTAACAATGTGTTGAATGCTTGTGCTAATTTAGGTGATGGTGAAATGTTTCTGAAAGTGTTCGATGAAATGATTTTGTTTGGTGTTGAGCCTGACATATTGAGTTACAATGTTGTGATTAAGTTGTGTGCTAGGTGTAATAGGAAGGATTTGCTTGTGTTTGTTTTGGAGAGGGTGACTGAAAAGGGAATTCCGTTGTGTATTACTACGTTGCATTCTCTCGTTGCTGCTTATGTCGGTTTTGGTGATCTTGAAACCGCGGAAAAGATGGTTCAGGCGATGAGGGAAGGTAGGAGGGATCTTTGCGCGGTTCTGAGAGATGCAAGTTTGGAGAATTTTGATGGAGACGAGGAAGATGGGGTCGAGAATGAGAATGGAAATTTGAACAATGTGTTCGAGAAGTTGCTTCCAAATTCGGTTGATGGGGGCTTGAAAATGCCGCCTTTATTGCTAAAAGTTTATGCTCCGGATTCTAGAATTTACACGACATTGATGAAAGGGTATATGAAACAAGGTCGTGTGAGTGATACGGTGAGGATGCTCGAGGCTATGAGGGCACAAGATGATGCTCAGAGTCATCCTGACCATGTTTCTTACACTACTGTTGTTTCTGCACTTGTAAAGGCGGGTTCTATGGACCGCGCACGACAAGTGCTTGCAGAGATGACGCGAATAGGTGTTCCAGCTAATAGGATTACTTACAATATTCTGCTTAAGGGTTATTGCCAGCAGCTGCAGATCAGTAAGGCAAAGGAGCTGCTTAAAGAGATGTCAGAGGATGCTAATATACAGCCTGATGTGGTCTCCTATAATACTTTGATCGATGGCTGCGTACAGGTTGATGATAGTACTGGTGCTCTTGCATTATTTAACGAGATGCGCGCGAAGGGAATTACTCCAACGAAGATCAGTTACACTACTTTGATGAAAGCTTTCGCCTTGTCCGGCCAACCGAAGTTGTCTAACAAGGTTTTCGATGAGATGGTCAAGGACCCAAGAGTTAAAGTTGATTTGATTGCTTGGAACATGTTGGTTGAGGGGTACTGTAGATTAGGATTGATAGAGGAAGCAAAGAAAATAATTGCAAACATGAGAGAGAATAGATTCTATCCTGATGTAGCCACTTACGGAAGTCTTGCAAATGGAATAGCAGTGGCAAGAAGGCCAGGAGAGGCTCTTCTTCTTTGGAAGGAAGTTAAAGAAAGGTGGATAGCGCAGACAGACGAGAAGAGCTCTGATTCTGGTTCACCTTCCCCGCCACCATTGAAGCCTGACGAGGGGCTATTAGAAACATTGGCTGACATCTGTGTGAGGGCTGCATTTTTCCAGAAGGCATTAGAAATTGTGGCGTGCATGGAAGAGAATGGAATAGCACCAAACAAGACAAAGTACAAGAAAATCTACGTCGAAATGCATTCCAGGATGTTTACGAGTAAGCATGCCTCGCAGGCGAGGCAAGACAGGAGACGGGAGAGGAAGAGAGCTGCAGAGGCATTCAAGTTCTGGTTGGGTTTGCCTAATGCTTACTATGGGAGTGAGTGGCGGTTAGATCCTGTTGAGGAAGGTGATTGTGATTGAAAACCAGTCGGTGACTCTGATAAAATTTAGTAAGGAGCACGAGAGAGCACATGTCATTAGGAGAATTACATCTCAAAAACTAGCTTAAAGAGTAAGAGAACCCAATCTCATTTAAATCACACACACACGTCTTATTTGTCTAATATGGAATCCTATCACACTATGCAAAATTCTGTTTTCTTTATATGAAATCAATCGCTACTATAGATACCTTTCTAATATTTTATGCATCTAAATACAAGCATGATTTCCAAATCTCTCCAAATTTCAAAAAAACTAACCAATGGTTGAATTTAAAATGAAATGTACTAATGCTTTGAAACCAATGAATAACAGTATCATTCCTGATTCCACTATATCTTATCCCAATCCTCCACAATGGTTGCTAATAATACGATGCAAATTTGTTTAAATTAAAGTTTCAATATTTTGCATTAACGTAAGCTACACAATTACATTTCATAGTTATTTACAATTAAGAAGTTTTAGTTCTGAGTTAACAGACTGAAACAAGATGCTATCCAATATAATGAGCCGGCCACCAGTTCCAGTTGAAAGGGGAAGCATTTACCTTGTGCCAGCCTAGCTCAACCCCGGGACCAACAGGAGTCCAATACAAGAAGCAATTTGTGTAACTGAAAGCGGACGAACCCTCCTGATTTACATTGCTTAAACCCTTGACCTTGAAGATTGACTCCGTGTATAAGAGGATGTCAGCACCTGCACGAAAGAAATATTTGTAAATTCCCAATTAGAAGATCAGAATCTAATCATTTTATCAAGGGCAGTTTTCTTATTTGGACATTGAATAAACATTTGTTCTAGAGAAAGTAGCCGTTTCAGAAGTCATATTTCTTTTACCTGAAATGTCTTTGGCCCCTTCTTGAGTAGATAGCCAACAGTGTTCAAGTTATCCACAAATGAGTCAATGTCAGGAACTCTTAGACCAATCCTATCTGCCAAACTGTATATTTCCTGATATAACATACAAGTTTTGGTTAGTAGATCTTCAGAGGCACGCAACTCACCAAAAATGGGAGAATAAGCAAAAATCCTTACGGAAATTGAGAATGTATCCTTCTGCTGCAACTCAGACTGCTTATTTAGAGCACTCAGAAAGCGCTTTGCTTCCTTTTGTTGACTCATCCCTCCACTCCGTCCAAAATCCACAAAACCATGCTCATCAACATATTTATCATACAGTGATTCCTTCATGATTTCAACCACATCCTGCACACAGTTTCAGGGTGGTCAGTTTGAGGACTGTTGGTCAATCTAGCTTCATCAAACAAATATAACTAACTGTTGCATCTTGCGCTGTTATCTCCTCTCTCAACTCTATCCGAGCTCGAGCTTCTGCCAACCTCACCAAACTTTCCAGTTGTCTTGCTGTTATTGGGGTGCCATCAGCTGATGTATTATGGTCTCTGAGCTTTAAATAAAACTTCTGTATGATTTCTGCTGCTGGCCTTGACATTCTACATTGACAGACAGAAAAGATTGAAATCTGATTTCGGTACAGCAAATGATTACAATTACAGTTGCGCTGTAATAATGAAGGAATTAGTTCTCACGAATGTGAGATGAAGAAATCACCTAGGATGAATGTAAGTCCTTGCATAAGCAATATACTTGCGAAGAAGAGCACCAGGTAATGGAGCAAAATCAACATCCTTATTGGGGTCAAGTCTCAACCTTGAAACTAAGGAACCCCTCCCAACACTGATGTCTATTCCTCTGTCATTTGGCGCGACAATTTCTACAAGGAATTGTTGAATGACAGAAAGAAACCGCTGCTGGTGAAATTAGGTACATCAGGAAGCCAAAAAAAGCTTCTGTTCAATAGAACTTCCATTCAGAAATAATGGTTGGGAATATTACCTATTCGTAACTTTTTTGCAGCCAGAGAAGATTCTCCATAACCAGCATGTAGCTGCAGGATAGACAATTTATAGATTATTGTTATTGATATGCTTAAACTAGCATAGAAAAAGCCTAAAGAAGAAGAAACCTTGCTTGAAAAGGTTTCGCATCCATATGCAAATAGCATTAGCCTCAGTTATTTCCATTCAAAGAAAAATACCAAAAATGAATATAAAAGCTGGAAATGCAGATGCTCATTTAAAATGGTTATGCAGTTTATGATAGCGTATGGTCATTTACTTTTGAGACAATTCCCATTCACCTTCAAATTTATTATATATGCCATTAATGTTTAGAATCCATGCAGAGAACATCTGCATAGGGATCGTAAAATTATAAATGATCCTTCCTTTAGAATTTAAATGATAGCAACAATGTTAAGCGGGCTAAGAAAAGAAAGGAAAACAAGCATGCAAATACAATGAGATACTTACTGAAATGATATGGTCAGAAACTCGTTTATCCAGTACTTCATCAGGTTTATCAAGTAATATGAAAACCAAGTCAAATCGCGACAGAAGAGCTGCACTCATTTTCAAGTTCTCGTTCACTGTCTTGCCGCGGCTGCAGTTTAATTTACAATGAACTTTCACCAATATATTCTTCTTTGTAAAACAAACTTAAGAGGGCGAACATAATATTCTGCAAACATGAAACTTAGGATGTTCTTTGAGAAAGATAACCGATCATAGAGATCATTAATATCTCTTCTATAGTGATATAATCCTACAAATATTGATATTGCTGCTAGTCACATAAAGAAAATGAACAAGGAAAAGCTACTAGCAATTACTTATAATGACCGCCAACAGGGTTTGCTGCAGCCAGAACAGAAGTCCTTGCAGATAAACTAGCAAGCAAGCCAGCTTTTGCAACAGACACACATTGTTGCTCCATGGCTTCCAGAAGGGCCTATGAAGAAGTAATAACTCGTATTAGATCATGTTACCCTGCAAGGAGCAATAAGAAGAAAAAACGAAAGGGAAAAACCTGATGTTCTGCGGACATCTTATCGAATTCATCAATGCAACATAGTCCACCATCAGCAAGCACCATAGCACCTACAGGGAGATATAGGTTATCATCTGAATCGCCATAAGAATATTCTCTATGTAGAAACATTAACATAATATAGTCGACCACACTCTCAATTTCATACACATGGAGTAACATTATACTGCTGCTCTTCACACTCTTCAAAAGTGCGGTTCATTTTTTATAGAGTTTGTATAAACACTCTCAAATTCACAAGCTTACTGCTTAGTTCCTGAATAAAAATTTGTGTTTTTTTATCCTAACAAAAAGGCTTTCAATATATTTGCCATCAAAAACAAAACAAAGCTAAAAACAAACAAATAGTATGAACCCATACCAGCCTCAAATGCATAGTCACTTGTTATAGAATCTTTCACCACAGCTACAGTGAGGCCGGCGTTGGTTGTTGCATTGCCACACACATAAATGCCGCGTGGAGAAACTGCAGCCGCAGCTTGCAGTAATTGACTCTTGCCTAGTCCAGGATCACCTTCAAACATGAGAAAACAGTCAGTCGTGTTAAACTTTTGCTCATTATGCAGTAAAAAAAAAACAACAGACCACTACAAGGAGTAATTTTTTTTATTCACCAAAGTTGGAGTATCCAATTGATATTCAATCATTCTCATTTGCATAAAACAAAAATGTTCTGTCAAAACAAGCGCAGATGAGGTTAATATACCAACAATTATGACATGGATGTCTCCTCTGACAGGAACCTTGTTCTGATCCATCACATGCTTTCGTACGCCGCCAAATAGAGCTAATGTTATTCCCGCTATAAAATGCAATAGATCAGGACAAATTTATTACTTAAAAACATCTCAAATGGTTACAAATGAAGGGTATTGGAGGAATGTCAAATATACCTTTAACAAGCTCATGCCCATAGATAGATGGACATATAGAATGGAGTATTTGCCGGAAGATATCTGAATCATATTCTTGTGAAAAATTCACAATGAACTCTAAATCCCTCGGAGAGAATGAGAACAAATCAGATAATTCGGTAGCTCTAGCATTGAATTTGGAATCTTGCAGATCATCAGTGGTAGATTGCGACTTGGAATTTTTTATGGAAATCACTTCCAGATACAGATAATAAAATCCTTGATGTTTTCCTTTTGATTTTCCTGAAACCACCAATGTTTGTATCAATGAAAATACATGAAAACGATATGTTCTATGTAATTAGTAAGCCATATACGATGAAGCATGCGATATGAGCGTGTGAAATTTCTGACATGACTAATAAAAAAGAACCAACACAAAAAAAGAAAAAAAGGAGTAATCCCTGCGACATCAATTTGCATTGGTGAGCGATGATCTCAGTATGAGCTGATGATTGACTACCCTAAAGATTCTAACATGGAAAATCTGAGCAAGATAAATGAAATAAAAAAATAATGCTACTTCTAGATTGAGGCAACAAACCATGTTCAGTGGATATGCCACATTTGATACACATTATAATGCAGTTTTATGAAACCTCTTGACTTTGTATCTTCCAGTATCAGTACCACCATTGTCATTAATAGTCTGCAAAGCATACCTCCGCCAATATCTATGTAGTTATTAATTGTTCTTATGATTCCGCTGACAGTCACTACATCTCCAGGTATGCATGCATCAACAAGATCTTCAGTCAGTTCACATTCCACAGTCCGAGGCACCCGTCCTTCTTCATGGTCTTCAGATTTCAGTAACTCCTGTATTCTGATTGAAGATGCAAAACACGCACATGCAATGTAAAGAAATTTTCATATATAATAAAACAAGGACAAACCTTATCCCCCTCAAGAAAAGGAACTTTAAAAATTCCAATTCACCGATGTCCTTACCGTATCTTTTGAAAATCAATGGCTTTGGCTGAAGATCGAATTGGTTTGAATGATCTACTCTTGCACCCATTTAAAGTGCAAACAACTGGTGGTGAAAATTTCCCATCCGGAAATATTCTTGCAATGTTGGATTTACACTTCTCACAGTCAAAGCTCATCTGCACCACCAAAGGTCGAACAGTGCTAACTTTCACTACAGACCCCCGGACAGATACAAGCTTATCTGCAGCATGCCAAATGCTAAATGTCACATTCATGTACAATCAGAATGTCGTGAAATTGTGAAAATTACTAGCTCAAAGACAAAACTTACCAATACAAGCTGCTTTTAGATTTTTCAAAGCAATCATAGATTCAGGGTAATTGTGAAGGCGAATATTTACTTTCATCTCATCCTTCAACACACCATTCTCGTAACTCATCAGAACAACCTGTTTTAAGTACAAATGATAAACTGCCTCGCCAAATTCTCCATTTCATTATAGAATTAACAAACAAGTCTCCAATAATCAGTAATTAGTTCTATACCTTGTGAACAGCTGCTGCCATGCAAGAAATAGCCATTTTCGGTGTGTCTTCTAGAACAGCATAAAAGTCTGAAATCTCACAAACTTTCTGAAAGTGCTGAAAATCTATTGGCAAAATCAATGCACCTCCCTCATCCTTCACCTGTTCATTATGCATTTCATAAGCTCATTTCCTTCTCAAATGAAACAATAAGCCAACACATGCATTAATAGTTTAATTGTTCAATTTTGATAAATTAATCCGAATTCCTCCTTCCATATTTCTTAACTAATTCATTTCACATTTCATATTCATCATTTTCTTCACAATTCAATCACTTAGCTCTTTCAACAACTGTGCAATTATACAATTTTCCAAAAATTATTCTGAAATTTTCCAAAATATTTCACTAATATTCAACACCCGTTCATTTCACAACTTATAATCTCAACTTCGCAATTCAAACACTAAGCCTGAGCGTGCTTTCTAACAACACCATCGTTCTAAGATTTTTAAAAGCTCAATCCGTAATTCTCCAATTCTTCACTGATATTCATTAACCAGTTCATTCCACTAATCATAATCTCAACTTCCATAGCAATTCAAACACCAAGCATAAGCGTGTTATCAGCAATACTACTGATTATATAATTTCTTAAAAATAAATAATTTGAAATCCCCAGTTTTTCAGTAATATGCGTAAATGTGAGACTAATCAAATTAATCTAATTAATCAATCAAGAAACCAAACCTAATCAAACTAACAAATTAATCTAATCATCTAATAAAATTCAAAAAATACGTATCAAAATCGCCTAAAACACCAAAACATAAATCACTTAAATTGTTCGTGAGTTCGAGAGAGAGAGAGATGAACCTGAGAAACAAGGTTTTGACCGAAAGGAGTGTTGGAGAAAAAGTGAATGAGATGAGTTGTGAGCATCAACTTTTCCTCGTCGATTTCTCCTCCTTCGTTTGAGGGTAAATAGACGGTGAAAATCTCCATGATGTCGTTCGAGTAGTTCATCGAACGGATTTGCTTCTTGGAAGTCCAGCTTCCGCCGGACATCGTTACCGATTTGGAGGATTGGACTCGGTGACTCTCTCCTTTTTTTTTGGCGGGAGGGTATTGAATACGAGCCTCTTATTTTCTGGCTTTTATCAGAAGCAATCCCGTTGGCTTGTTTATTTTTTCATTTTACTCCCTGAACTTGTAAAAGGCCAATTATTTGCCATCAACTTATGAAAATGTAATTTCAAGCAAATAAATCCTTAAAAAATATGTTTCTATAAATTTAGGGACTAAAGAGAAAAAAAATTAATTGACTCCAACACATTAACCTTTTTTCTTTAAATTTTTATGCTACTAAATAACATTTTAAAAAAGAGATGGTATTGATAAATTATTAATAATAATTATTCACTTTTTTATATTTTTGATTTATTTATAAAATATTAACTAAAGATATAAAAATTATAAATTACATAAAAATTAGATATGATATTGATAATTATATATGAGCGGAGCTCTTGTTTATTCATTGTTTAAGTCTAAGAGTAATCATTCAAATTAACGAATTGTAATTGTGTCAAACATTATTATTTATGACTTAAATATTATAAAAATTAGTTTATTCGTGTCGTGTTTAATCTATATATCCACAGCGATAAATTATTAGTCTTACCACCATTATAAAATGTACAATAATATTATTATTCCTTTTTAAAAATCTTTATGTGCTACCATAGGTGGAATATGTGTTAGCATTCTTATCTTTTAGGAATTTTTATCTTTAAGGCATTTTTATCTTTAAAATCTATGTATTATTTTAGGGGAGTTTTATTATGACTCTTCATAAGTTGAGACTCAATGAGACAATTAATATGAATCGTTAGATACAGTAAAAAATAAATCTCAATCTTAGTTTAATTTTAAGTAACATATAAAATTCAATAAAATAAGATAAAATATAGCATATTATTTTTTTAATGTAAATTTATAATAATAACAATAAATTTATATAATCAATTATAAAAAATAATTAATTTTTAAATATTTATATTTTATGATAATTTAAATTGATTGATTACCATAATAATAAATTAATTTAATGATTTATTTATTTATTAATTGTAACAAATATTTAGACTTGATAATAAATAATTGATATATAGATGTCAATTTTAAATCATGTCACGTGTTAATAATTTAGAGTGTCAAATATATTGACTTTCATTTTATTATAATATGTATAGATATATATAAATTATAACCTTTTGGGCTAATTTTTTTTTAGAAAGTATAATTTTTTAAGATTTTTTTATAAAAGTTAAATTTATTAATTTATTATATATATTTTATATGGGATTTTTTAGAATAATTTTAAAAAATTATTATTTTGTTTTTTTTAAATTATTTTATTTTAATGATCTTATTATTAATATTAAACATTGAAAAAATTGAAAAATATTTTTTGAAATTTTTCAGAAAATGGATAACTTTTGGCTTAACTATATATATGGTTACAAAAATAGTTAAGTGATCGTAGTTTTAGAGAGTCCCAAACATGTGGACCAAGAACTTGAACATATCCCTCCATTATAAAATGCAAAACGGTGCCGTATAACCTTTTCTTCCTTTGAAATTCCGAAATCACCCTTTCGAAAATTTCAAACCCCTCCTCCCTCCCTCTCAAGTCTCAAACACAAAAACCACTTTTCCTGCACACTCTCTCAATCCATACCGTTTCACATCACATCTCTAAACTCACATGATGTCGGAAACCTTCGATCTCCACAACAAACGTCTCAGCCTCATCGACGTGTCTTTGGAAGACGACTCTCTTTACTCTTCACCTTCTCGCCACTTTTCTTTTCCTCATTTTCCAGGTAATTTTAGTTTTACTTTAAGCACATAAAAAAATTGAAATGAAAATGCAATCTTTGTTTAGCTTGAATTTATTGGTGATTTCTTCAGGGAAAATTGAGGTGGAAGAGAAAACTGTGATTGAGGAGTTTAAAGAGTCAAAAGCTGTGGAAGCTTGTTTTGATTCAATTGAGGAAAGAGGAGAGCAAGGAGAAGAACTGGGGGAAGAAGAAGAAGATTCTGTGGCACAGGAATTGTCGGGGAGAGGAGGAAAAAAGAGTGGGAAGTATAATTTACGGAAAAGTTTGGCTTGGGATACTGCATTTTTCACTAGTGCAGGTATTCATTATGGATTACATTGATCGGGTTTTGATGTGACAGCTTTTGTGGATTGAATGCATGTTGTGTCGTTGAATAGGGAATGTGAGGATTTTTTTTTCTTTGCTTCAATCCTAAATGGAATGAAATTGAAGTTCTTCTGATAAGAAATAGTATGCTAGAGAATGGTTGTTTGGTTTCCTAATTGAGTGTTTTCAGTACAAGTTCTTGTAGATTTCGTTTCCTTTTCATTTACAAAAAAATGAACTACGACAGATTTTGTTTCGTTCTCAAACGTGATGAAGCTAAAATTCATTTGGTATCGAACACTATGTTAGAGATAGGTTGCGTTGCTTTTGTGTATAGGTGTTTAGAACCGCATGAACTACCAAACTCACAATCACTTGGCTCTAGAAGTGCCAATGATCTACGAGCCTGTTGTTTCTTCATATGATTTGTTTCACTATACACTTGCTGAAACTGCTTTATTAGAGATTAGTGATTTATTTGTAAAATCAGGTGTCTTGGAGCCGGATGAATTGTCCAGCATGATTGGAGCAGGAGAGGAGAAAATTGGGAAATGTACGCTACCTGGTATTGAAGAGGATGCAGTTTACAGGTCGACTGATTCCATATCTACATTAGCGAGTGATAATTTCACATTGGAGACTATTGAGGCTGATTTGTTTAGTGACATAAGAGCTTCTATTCAGAAATCTAGCAATTCTTCGAATTCTGTGATTTCCGGTGGTAAATTGGGATCTGGAATAAGGCCAGACCATGAATTTCAATGTAAGTGGGATTCCATTTTGGTTTAACTGGACAATTACTGAATCAATCTAGCATTTTGGAGCTGACTTGTGTTGTTTCTTTCAGCTTCCGGAAAAGGCGACATTGGTTCTCGAGATAAGGTACACCTATAACAGTTGCAGTTTTGATTATTTTGTGCTTCTTGCACATTAAAGTACGTAAATTTCAGGCAAAAATTAAAGCTGTGCCTAAGACACCAAATGCCATGACGCAAAGCTCAGGGAGAGTTACAAAGCAGGTCTGTGTTTTTTTCCAAGTTTCAATTTCATTCAGGTTCTTAATATTTTGGCATGTCTTGTACCGTATGGATGGACTTATATATTGCTTTTAGAAGGGGCATATAACAAAAGCCATCAATCGTGTTGCTTCTTGAATTTTTCTATGCTTAAATTGGTGTAAGTGCAGTTGAAGCCAAATTTCTGCCAATCTACTTTATATGTTATATGGCACGCTTATATGCAGATAACCATGCTAATAAAAGTCATCAAACATCATTTTGGTGCTTATGTATGTTTGCGTATGTTAAATGACTATAGCCAGCGCAGATTGTTAATTCAACCCCATCTACTCGTAAGCCGCCCAAAATAGCAGAAAAAGTGAGTCCCAAGTTGACATCAACCAGCAAAAGAGTGTCTTTGGGTTCTAACCGTGGCAAACTAGAAAAGGGTATTGAAAAAAGTCCACTTGGTTATAGTTCAGAGAGTGCAAAAAATTTCACCCGTAAGTTCAATTTTCTTTTACAGTTTCATTAATTTCTTGTGTATAAATAGGGTAATATTGTGGTTAACTGCTTATGTAACCAAAATCGCAGGTAAAGGGATAAAAGCACCTACTTTGGGTGCTTCACGAAATGCGTTGCCAAAGCCCAGACCGCCTTACAGAACTTCTTTGGGTTCAACCAAGACAATGCCATCGGCTTCTTCTTCTATTGATAGTTCTGGAAGCTTATCATCTGATAATAGCAGTAAATCTTCCTCGAGTACAGCTACAAGAAAAGTTGATTTCAGAACTGGGAGCCGTTCTTCTAGTTTAAATGTAAAAAGTACACTTAGAGTCGCATCAAGAACAAAAGGCCAGTTGACAAATTCACGCCCATCCCCTCATTTGAAGTCTGTCACGAGACTCTCTCGCAACATATCACCAGCTAGCTCCATCAGTGAATGGTCCTCGGGGTCACTGTCTCCTACCTCTACCCTTAATAAAGGGTCCAACAGTTCAAGGACTAGCCTTGATGCTAGCTCGTCTATTGGGGATGGAGAGACAACTCAAGCGTTCAATCATCCAAACCATTGTAGTGATAACTCAGGCACGAATGTAACTCAGGTCCAAGTGCATGAACATGGAAAGAGAGTTTCTGCAGGGGGCAGTTCACTTCTTCGCTCGGATTGTGTTAAGCCCACTGGTCTTAGAATGCCATCACCAAAGCTTGGCTTCTTCGACGGGGTCAGTTTTCGTTTCCATTTGTTTGCTATTGTGCATTATTATCATTTTGGAATAAGCATTCTGGTGAAGGTCATGAGTATATATATGTTGGCAAATCATTTCCTAGTTACCAGTCTCTTTTCTTTTCCAACCGTAGTTTTATACATTGTGCAGGTAAAATCAGCATTACACGCCCCTAACAGAAGCACAAAATCTAACTTAGCCGTTCCTGGTGATCTGCCCAAAGTTGGGGGAGTATCTGTGAGTCCAAATGGAGGGTCAAACGAGGCAAATCGTGGGAAGCTTCAGCCTGCTAGAACTATGTTGCCCATTCGAGGCACCAAAGTTACTTCTCAGCAACCTGCTGCGGAAGAAGACAGAAAATCTCCTCTCCAGGAATCATCAAAAGCTTCACCAAAGATCACTGCTGCATCAAGAAAAGACAAACATTCTGCTGCTGTATCTGTGAAGGTTCAGAATAGAACATCTTCTGAGAATGGCAGGAGAAATAACTTGAAGGTTGACAAAGTTGCTAAAAAACAGAATACAGCTACAAACAATATCAGCCCAAAAGGCGAAGACATTGCCCCTGAAAAAAATATTCAGATTGCTCCTGCCATCAAAGAACCTGTCTCTACTGGCAATTCAAGTCCCGTCTCCGATCTCAACAAGATAACCATTCCAAAGAAGGCAAAGAATAGTTCTGAAGACCAAGTTGAAAATTTGATCAAAAAAGTCAGAGACATAGACATGCATGGGATGAACACAGAGCAGGTTAATGATCCCTCTCACAATGACAACGGAGAAGTGAGCGGAGGTGTGAAGGAAGAACTTTAAAAACCGCTAAGTCCATCCTCACATGGTCAAAACAGCAGCAGAAACAGAGAAGATAAGAAGTGGTCTCATACTCGAAGCCATCACTGTGTTTATAACTATCATTCCTCGTTATGTCAGAAATGTTCAGGCACTGATGCTGCATTGCCTGTTATATAGTATTATTGTACGTTTTGGTGCTCCATGTAGACATCATAGCGTTTGATTTTACGTTTACTATGTTTTTGTATGCATTCATAAGTTCTAAAACCGCAAAATGTTCAAATTATGTTGTGTTTTACTTTGTCACCGTGGTATAATAATATTATCAAATAATCTAATGAAACAAATAGTTGCATTGACCCAATAGTTTATTAATTGAACCGATAATTCAAAAATAATATAAATAAATATATAAATATATATATATATATTAAATCATTTAAATTTCGAAATTATATAATCTTTTTTCTATACAAAAAAACAGTTTCATGCATTAGTTAATCCGATCAATTTTCTGCCAATTAGTTATCGGTTCACTTGCAACCCAGTATGAGTAATAAAATCAAAACAAACAAATGATCAATTCAACAATTAACTTTCGATTGACCAATTCGATCAAATTTTTATAACATTATTTTTTATTTTATATTTAGGCTATATTAGAATCAATTAACAAAGCAAAGGTAAATTAGTAATCAAAGCGAAACAGTTTAAAAGTTAGCAATTGATGGATAGGGGAAAATGAAGTCGGAATCTCATGTTCAAATCAAACTAGACCGACATAAAATTGTTTTAACAAATTCATCCAACCAGGATCATTTGAGTTCTTTAAGAACACAAGTTATAAAACAAAGAAAAATCTTCTGTTTCCAAGCTTAAGATCTTGGCTTCTCCTTCTTCTCCTTAAAAAGTGCCAACAGAGAAACACCAGAAACCTTCACAACCTTGAACCTAACACCGGGAATATCTCCGACGGCATGACCCTTTCGTCCAAATCCGGCAATCAACACTTCATCCTAAAGCAAGTCAAATCGCGCAACGCGTAAGCAAACAATGGGAAACAAATACAGCTTTTAAAACAAAAGGTACTACCAAAATCAATCCAAAACGGACGAACAAGTACGTACATTTTCTTCAATATAGTTCAAACAACCATCATTTGGAACAAAAGCTGCAATCTTCTTTCCGTTCTTGATGAGCTGAACTCTAGCGCACTTTCTAATGGCAGAGTTTGGCTGTTTAGCTTCAATACCTCTGTGCACATAACAAACCATCAGCATCGAAAACGATTAAAACTAAACGGAACAGAAACAGCAAAAGATTCTTACATCTTCTCAAGAACAATGCCCTTGGCATGAGAAGACCCGGCAAAAGGCTTCTTCCACTCGTTACCAAGATGGGACTTCTTATAAGACTTATCAGCCCACCTTTGGTTAATCCTGTGGGACTTAAGCTTACGGGCAGCTCCCATTCCACGTGTCTTCCTGCACAACAATTCATTTCACTAAATCTATAAACAAAATCAATCAACAACAATAAATACCTAACATTTCTTCTACATTCACTAATATCCTTACCCAATTGCTCATAATACCAAAACAGTAAAAGACTTCAACTTCTCAACAATCATTTGCACTACTAATTATCGACTTTGCAATAAGCAATACAATTTACGAAAAAAAAATTCTGAGCAAGAAAGAATATATGAAACATACCCCATGATTGCAAGTAAGAATTGACGAGGGTTTCGGAGTGTTTAAACGGCGAGCGAGTGATCGAGAGCTGCGTCAATATAAAACCCTACCTCACCTGTTGTTTTAATACTGACATATATTATCTATATATAAACGTTGGTGCTATTTCAAATGATGGGCTAAATGAAAAGGAATTAATGGGCCTGAGTTTC
>CANYCX013035465.1:0-16725 GCA_948193385.1 Breynia disticha f. nivosa | reverse complement strand
TACTGTCATTAATCGGGCTATAATGAGGGCATTGTTGAATTTACATGCCAAAGAAATTAGTAATAATTATCTTGACAACACAGATAATTACTTATTTCAGCCTAGGAAGTCAACTCTAGGATCTAAGAAAGTTCTGAGTATGATTGCTATTTTATTCAGAATCAGAATGCTTCTAGTGTTGAAAGATATACCGGAATGACAAATGAAATGGAGTGTATTCGTAAGGTGATATTAGAAATAATTGGTGAAGCTGACATTGAATTTTTGCCAGATTTGCAGCATAAACAACATATTTAAGTATGATATATGCTCAGAAAAATATGAAATATGGAATGTTGATGTCAGGAAGTTGAGAAATGGTTTAAAAAATTATTTAAAATTCTATTTATATTATACAACACTCAACGACTAGTTTTTTTAAAAAACTAAAATATATATTTTAATATAAAATTTTCAGACCAAAATTAGACTTTTAATTTATATTAAATAACTTTTAACTTTAACTTTGAATATGAGATGTAATGTTTTTATTTTTCAATATTGTAAAGATATTTATTTTGTTTTGTTAGACAATTTTATTCATTCAAACATAAACAGTAAAATGAAAAATGAATAAAAAATAATTTGTCTCCTGCAATCACCTCCACCTCCACACGTCCTCTAACACAACAACCAGCGATCACTGTCGACTCCCTTAACCTACATCAACTACCACCGGCTCAGATGTACCACAAACTACGATACCATCTTCTTTTTCTGACATGGTTAGGAGTGGCAATGTGGGATCTCAATTGTTTGCAAACCTAAACCTCCCTCGACACCAAAACTCACGTCTCCCCCGTCGAAACAGCAAAAGATTCATCTATCTTTCTCTCTCACATTTCTCTTTCCAACGACAACAAAACTGATTGAGGCAATTTATGTTTTTGGTATATTTTTTGTAATTTTTTGTGAATTAGTACTCACTGTTTGTTGTTTTTGTCAATTTTTAGTTGTGTATGAAAATGTCGATTGTTTTAGGTCAATTATATATTTGATTAGAGTGATTCTGTTTGTTTGTTACCGTGATTTCTGGAAACTAGGGTTATCTTATTGGAATTGTGTTGGAAAAGAAAAGATTGTTGTTTGATTTTAATTGATTCTTTCAATTGTTTGCAAATCTAAGCCGCCCTCGAATACGAAACTCATGTTTCCCCATTGACACAACGTAAGATTCATCTCTCTTTCTGTCTCACAATTCTCTTTTCGTCGACAACAAAACTGATTGAGGTAATTAATATTTTTTGTTGTATTTTTTGTAATTTTTTTGTGTATTAGTATTCGTTGTTTATTGTTTGTGTCAATTTTTATTTGTTTATGAGAATCTCGATTGTTTTTGGTCAATTATATATTTGATTGGACTGAGTGTGTTTGTTTGTTACCGTGATTTCTTGAAACAAGTGTTATCTTGTTGGAATTGTGTTGGAAAAGAAAAGATTGTTGTTTGATTTTAATAGATTCTTTCAATTGTTTGCAAATCTAAGCCTCCCTCAACCCCAAAACTCACGTTTCCCCCCATCGACACAATAAAGATTCATCTCTCTTTCTCTCTCACAATTCTCTTTCTGACGATAACAAAACTGATTGAGGTAGTTAATATTTTTTGTTATATTTTTTGTAATTTTCTGTGAATTAGTATTCATTGTTTGTTCTTTTGTGTCAATTTTTAGTTGTGTATGAGAATCTCGATTGTTTTGGGTCAATTATATATTTGATTGGACTGAGTCTATTTGTTACCATTGATTTTTGGAAATAAGGGCTATCTTATTGAAATCTCTCCCATCGACATTTCACCTCCGTCGAAGATGGGTAATCGTTTCTGTAAGAAAAACAATTCTCTGCAGCAATTATGCTCGCCTCCACACCTCCTTATACACAACAAAACAACCGCCTCCACACCTCCTCCTGCACAACAAACGACAACCGCCTCCATTCCTACTCCTACACAACAAACGGCAACTGCTTCCACTCCTACTCCAACACAACCGACAACTATCTATGAATCAACTAACCTATCAACCAAACAACCAACAACCACTAGCTCAGATGTTCCAAAAACCACAATAGCATCTTCTTTTTTTTTACACGGTTAGGAGAGTCATTGTGCAACTGCTCCCTCCTCCAATTCCTAAATATGCAGTTTGTTTCTTTCTTTTATAATAATATTTTTTTACTCAATATAGTCTATTTTAATAATATTTCTAATTTCAATAACTGTTTATGTATAATGCAGTTGTATTTACAGCTTCCACAGAGAAGAAATTGCCCGTTTTATTTTGCAATAAATTCTAACCAGTCTAATATTACTGACAATGAAATTTTTAAGATAGTAGACTCACAGTCATTCTTGAGACTTGACATTTCTCAAATTGACCGTTCAAATTCTGTGGTCTTATCTTACTTTAAATACGAGTTTAATCTAACCACTTAGAGAAAGAACATGTTTAAGTATGACATATATATGGTCAGAAAAATATGAAAAGTGGAATATAATAAAAGAAAGTTGGAGAATAGTTTGAAAAATCATTTTGTTACTGTTAATGATAATGAAAATAAAGAATCGATTGATCAGAAATTCAATTTTGATTGGCTAATCGATCAAACTACTGTTGAAAGATATACTGGAATGACATATGATATGAGGTGTGTTCGTAAGGTGATATTAGAAATAATTGGTGAAGCTAACATTGAATTTCCTCTAAATTTGCAGCATAAACAACATATTTAAGTATGATATATGCTCAGAAAAACATGAAATATGGAATATTGATGTCAGGAAGTTGAGAAATGTTTTAAAAAATTATTTAAAATTCTATTTATATTATATAACACTTAACGACTAGTTTTTTTTATTTTTTAAAACTAAAATATACATTTTAATATAAAATTTTCAGACTAAAATTAGACTTTTTATTTATATTAAATAACTTCCAACATTAACTTTGAATATGAGATGTAATGTTTTTCCTTTTTCAATATTGTAAAGACATTTATTTTGTTTTGTTAGACAATTTTATTAATCCAAACATAAACAGTAAAATGAAAATGAATGAAAAATAATTTGTCTCATGCAATCACCTCTATCTCTACACGTCCTCCAACACAACAACCAGCGACAACAACCGGTTCAGATGTCCCACAAACCACGACGCCATCTTCTTTTTCTGACATGGTTAGGAGTGATAATGTGCGATTTCAATTGTGTCCTACAACTCAATTTCCAACTTCTTTTTCTTATAGAATAAGATTGCAAGAGTCAAGAAACAATCCCTTATATTTTGTGGAGAACTTGTTGGTATTTATAAAGAGAGAGTGAGAAAGAGAGAAAGAGGAATAAGAGAAAATGTAAAGCAAAAGTGTTGTTAGAAAATAAAGATTTTTTTTAGTAGAAGGAAGTTGAGATTTGGTTCTATTTTCAATGGTGTAAAATTGGTTCAGACTCTACTTTTCAATAGCAAAATCGTCTTTCATGTTTGTATTGAGAAGTAGAAAACCATATATAGGATATTAGATAATTATGTAAACTACCTACTTTTAAGTTTCAATTTGTAACAATGATCACCTATATTTGTTATTTTGTAGGAATACCTTTTTACAGTTTCTTAAGGTAGTGTTTGTTAAAATAAGACTGATAGGATATAGATGAAATGATTGTAGATCAAGATAGGGAATGTTTAAGATAAAATTGTAATTCATTCCAAAAATATTTTCTAATTGTTTGTTAATCTTATTGGGATGGAAAACTAAGAAAAAGAAAAGATAAAGTATTTTGTTGGAATAGAAAATTAATGTGGAAAGCTTATCTTGGCTTAATGGTAAGATACCCATATCTTGCAAAAGCAAGATATACATTCCGGTAGAGATTTTAACAAACAGCTTGGAAAGATTAAAAATTCTGGAATAAATACTTTCCACCCTATCCCAAGCTTCCCGGAAGTTAACAAACATCCCCTAAATGTAAAAATGCTCGATTTAAGTTTTGTTTTTTTTAAAATGTCAAAATCTATATTCAAACTCTCTATTTTTTTTTCAAAAAAAGTGCTTGATTTTCCCTTTTAATTATTGTTTTTCCTTTCTTATACAACTCTAACTAAATTAAAACGCTTTTTACACTTTCTCTCTACATATATGAACAATAATGAATACTATAAACATATATACATTCTATATATCGTGCATTTTGAATCTCTTAATTTTTAGCAAGTAGTAATTTTTTTATTTTTTCAAAACTAAAATATCATTTTTAATGTAAAATTTTCAGAACAAAATTAACTAACTTCTAACAATTAACAGCCACAGCCCACAGCTCTTTGAAGACTCATGTCGTTCTTCTGGATTTCAAGGTAGGGGACAACCTAAGAATTGAGTTCTGAATAACTTACTTTTAAAGAACTTCTATGATATGAAAACTTATCCGAGCTGATTTTCGAGAAACAAAAAAAAAGCAACCGAAATAGGAAATGTGTAAAGATGGTGAAGTTTATAATCTTTAGAGGCTTCTGCCCTTGTTCCAATACCGTATTTCTTTTTTCTGTGATGTTTGATGCCTATTTTGATCTCTACCATATTAATGTTTGATATCTTAAATACTACTATTATCCATACAAGCGTATGTGAGAAACCGTAGTCTGCAACAGCGGATTGTCTGACCAATGCATAAACGAGTCGTGTTCGTGTTTGATTGATACATAAACTGGCAAATTTTAAATGAGTCATGTTCGTGTTTGATTGATTGATAAATAGGGTAATGAGTATAAGAGGCAAGCTGCAGTCTGCTACAACATATGCCGTATTCTCTGACCAATGCATAAACAAGTCGTGTTCATGTTTGATTGATTCATAGACAGGTTAATTTTAAGTGAGTCGTGTTTATGTCTGATTGATTTATAGAAAGGTAAATTTTAAGTGAATTCTATGGATGTGCAAGGCTTGGATGAGAATTCAGTCTAGACATGGGAGACATGTTCGATTTTAACTAAGCAGTAAGCTTTTTTCAGGGATTGACATTTCATGGTTTCCAAAATTCGGAATCGGATAAATAGTTTCAGTTCTGTAACCTCTGATTTTAACTCTGGTTCGACTTTTCAACTCTACTACCAAGTGTTTGAGCTTGAATAAGCTCACTAATACATAATTAATGAGGTATTTTTTTTTAAGAATTTGAATTAATCACCTCATGAAATAAAAAATAATTTTTAAATGTCTTAAATTAAAATGGTATTTCATTAATGTAAAATATTATGTTTCAAACGTGTTATATTTGTTCAAAATCAGAAACTCATAAACTCGGGATTAAAAAACACATAAAACGAGGACGTCATACGTTCCTCTCAGATTACTTGCAGCAAAACACTAGCAGAGAGTGAGATTCTTTTTATATTGGACTCCAAAAATATCTCTTATATTCTTCTTTTTCTTAAACTTATTCTCTCTCTATCTCTCTCTCTCTCAGATTAATAATGGCGCCGCCGGCCGGAGAAGGAGGCGGTGGTGGAGGTCATCAAAGACAGCAACAAGGCGGAATCGGCCAAACAATTGGTGGAATAATAAGAATAGCTGTTTTTTGGTACTTCGCTTCTAAATTTTTCTCCCCAAAACGCCCCTCCGAACCTTCTATCCAAATTTCCAATCTTTTCCAAAAAGGCGAACCTCTGGTATATATATGCACATCTCTATCTCACTCAATTTTATTTTATTTTTTTATTATGTTGTGATCTGTTTGGTATTAATAGCCAAATATGTGAAAGTTGGTTGTAAATATATTGTAATTTATTGGTTTAATTGATTTGTCAGCTTAATTTGGTGTTTGATTACTGTGGATTGAGTTTAGGTGGTTTATGAGTGCTTTAAGTAGTTTAATTAATCAAAGTTGTAATCTTTGATGCTTAAGCTGTAGTTTTTCTATTTAAGATCAAATCAATTAACACTTGGAATGTATCCACTTACATGCATGTGTTTGGTTAGTTTTTATTAGTACAATTATTAGCTTAAGTAGGTGTTCATGTTATGGATTGACTTGTTTAATTAGTCAAAAGTTTGAGTTAAGTTTCTATTCAAGTTCATGATTTAAACATCAAATTTTTTGAAGACCAGGAATGTCTATACTTGTACTTGTATGCATATGCATGGCGACAATACATTTTTATGGTTTTTGTGGATGTCGTTTTCTATGTCATACTTGGTTTGTTTTTGAAATATTTGGTTTAGCCAAAGCCATAGTCTTTGGTGAAAAAAAATTGTGTTAACTGCTGAGATTAAGATTCAAACATCAAATCTTTGAAGAATAGGAATCTCTGTACTTGAATTATTTGCACAATACATAATTATGGTTTTGTGAGATTCTATTCTAAGTGATGATTGATTTTCTTTCAGGATATGTGGTTTTATCTTTCTGAGAATGAGAGATTCTACGACTTCAATAATGAAGCAGCTCTTATATGGCATGAGACTAATATACCTTATGCTGTTTGGAGTCCTGAGAGTACCAGGACTCTTTCTTTGAAATACTATCCATCGGAGGTGAGTATCACACTTTCTAAATGTTTAATTTTACTTTTTATGGCGACTCAAGGATTACTCAATCTAAATTTAACTTATTTTTCAGGCAGTGAAGAATAATGGCACCCTTTATGCTCATGTTTTCTTTGCACAGTCTGGGTATTCGCCAGATCCTAGTGATCCTGAATATCAGCCTCTTGCAGCCTTTGGGAGGTCACACCGTAAGATTGTTTCTTTGGCCCTAACATATTCATCTATAATTTTATCAGAACGTCTTTTCTGAAAAGGCTTTGGAATTAAGCATCTCCATTTTCTATTGATTTCAGCTGTTGTGATATACCTGCCCAAGTCGAAGGCAGATAAAAAGAAGAGTTTATTGGGGAAACCCAAAGGCTCTGAAGAGACTGAATCAGTTACAGTTTCAGAGGTTGCCCCCCTGGAAATTGTTTAGTAGTTTAAATAAATTCTTATATGGGCCTTTTTCCAATTAATCTTTGACTTTTTTTTACCTGTATGCCTTCTCTTCCTTAGCTAGGAGTTATTGTGGGCATTAAGACTGAAATCATACTGAGAAAATTTTTATTTGTGAGAAATGGGAATTATTCATTCGTAAAGGATAATTGTGGTAATAATCCATGCATAGTATAAATTTGGTGGTGCATCTGGTTTAGTGTTTGCTTATCTCCTTTTCTAATGAGTTTTTTTTTTTTTTACATTTCAAAAGTATTGAACTTGCCTTTCAGTGCTGGGCTTATGAGAAAAGTTTTTGTTTATCTCTTGGTGTTAGTTCCATTTCATAGAAACATTCTCATTGGACACTAAGAATTTGGTGCAAATTTGTAAATCAAATTTCTCTTAACTCAGTTAGAAGTTTTTTGTAAAGGGATTATTATTTTGAAGATCCAACCTACATCCTGTTATTTGGAACTCCTTGATCCAGGAATTAATTTGTTTTCCATCTGATATAAAATTGTTAAAGTTAAAATTTTTGAATACAAGGTTCTTTTTCTTGTACTTCTGGAGATTGTCACTACTTGCACCCAAGGACCCGAGAGATCTTATGTTTCTGTTTAATTATACGCACATATATTTGTCTCTGATTTTTTTCCAACTATATTTCCTATCTGCACTTACTCCTGACACCAATATTGGTTGTTGGTGTTTGTGATAGGCGCCTGATGATGCTCATGCTGATCCTAAAGATGATGGTCTTGCAGAATGGACTTCATATTGGAAACCTAATGTCACGATTAATTTGGTTGATGATTTTACAAGGTAGATTTGGAGATTGTGTCAAAGTTTTCCTCTCATTTTTTTTCAATTGCCACTTTATCATTTCTTTTTTTTTATATTTTTAATGCAGATATTCTCACAATTCTGTTCCGCCAAATATTGCTCCTTGTATCCTCAAGTTCTCTTGATCTTTCTTTTATGAGATAACTTACTTTCCATTGTTCTTTTCTACTGCTGAAGTTCATGTAGGATGCTTTGAAATGATTCCAAAATGAGACGTTATATGCTATTTGAACAGTAAATAACACAAATCACTTAGACAATTACATGCACTTCTCTCTGAACACTTTCTTATCAACCAGGTTTGTAAATAAATTACGAGAACTTATCAGAATTCACAATCGGAGTTTCTTTGACTTAAGATTTGCAGATTTGAATGTTGAGCCTAGTACAGGGAATTATTTTCCCACCGTTTTCTTCAATGAATTTTGGCTTCTTAGGGATAAGTTAATCCCAATTAATGAGACGGTGACTGAACTCCTGTTAAATCTTGAGGTGGGTCCTATAAGCATGACAAAGTGGCAGCTGTTTATGCAGATTGATCAGTCATTCCAGATTCATCATAATTACGGAAGCATGCTTGAAGGAGAGGGTGATGAGCTGAAGGTATTGCTTTCTTTAGCAATATGTGATACCAATTAGACTTGGATTTGGTCAAGATGCGGCTTGTTTGAGTTAGAAATTTGAACTGATAGAGACTAGAAATCTACTTCTTGTTTAATGAAATACTGATTTGGGCATTTAAAACCTGAATTAGAATCATTCAATTCTCTTTCCAGAACTTTGTTCTATGTTTGTGAACCAAATTTTTCTTTTTGGATGCGCCTTTTTTTTCAGAGAGTATTCTTGGAAGGAAATCCTTACCTACTGGGTATCACAATGGTTGTATCATTACTTCATTCTGTTTTTGACTTCCTGGCATTCAAGAATGGTGAGAATAATTTACTGGAAGTTTTTATCCAATTCTGCAATAATGGATTTCGTCCACACTTTCGTGGAAGATGTAGCTGACAACTCTTAACTTGTTTCTTTACAGATATCCAATTTTGGAACAAAAACAAATCTATGGAAGGGCTGTCTGCAAAGTCTGTTGTTGTGAGCTTTATATGTCAGCTTGTCGTCTTCCTTTATCTTCTTGATAATGAGACTTCGTGGATGATACTTGCAAGCTCTGGCATTGGCTGCATCATTGAGTTTTGGAAGATAGGGAAAGCCATGCATATAGAGGTGTGACACAGAAATCTTTTAGGTTTTACCTGCTATCTAAAATAGGCAGTTACTCTTTAAAATTTATGCTCGATTGAAATAAATTGGAACTGATTGCAAACAAATTATTGACTCCTTTATTATGCATACATGTATATATGTATGTATGCATGTTTCTGCATGCATTTTCTGTCTCGCTAATAAGCTGCGTGGAGCAGATGCTAAGTTATTTTTTTTAGATCTTTTGTCAAATGAGCAAATTTGGCTCGCAGATTCGTTTATGATTCTGCTATTCTATGGACAGATCGATAGAAGTGGAAAGATACCAATGTTGAGGTTCCGAGATCGTGAGTCATATGCTGGAAACAAGACAAAGGAATATGATGACATCGCTATGAAATATTTATCATATGTGCTCTTCTTCCTTGTTGCATGCTTTTCAGTTTATTCGCTTATGTATGAGCGCCATAAAAGCTGGTACTCTTGGATTCTTTCTTCGCTCACCAGTTGTGTGTACATGTTTGGTAAGTCCCTATTTCTATTTCCACAGCTTAAATTTTTCCTTGAAGTCTATTTCTTGTATGAGGTTAAAATGAACTTTAAAATTGTTCTTTTCTGTGCGAAAAGGCATTGTTGCTTGGAATTGGTTTATAAAGCTGAGTTCTCTGTCACTAAATCAAAGCTTGTGAACTCTCTAAATCAGCTTGCTGGGAATTTGTAACTTTTTTTTCTGTGGGAATTTACTTCCTCCCTCTTCCAGGTTTTATAATGATGTGCCCTCAGCTATTCATAAATTATAAACTGAAGTCCGTAGCTCATCTACCCTGGAGGCAGATGACTTACAAGTTCCTCAACACCATTATCGACGATCTCTTTGCATTCGTCATCAAAATGCCTACGCTGCACCGTCTATCCGTCTTCCGTGATGGTAAGGAGCTAATATTTTTTCTCTTTTTCCAAGTAAATATAAGTTTTAGTCTTTAACGTAATTCGAATTTGTTGATAATTGCCTTCGATGAATGCCATGTTCCTGGTTGTAATGGATCAATCAGTAAGCTACTGCTTTATCATTTGTTCTGAACATGTTACAGTCCTTTCTTTGAGGATCTCATTTTATCTTTCATCTTGCAGATCTTATATTTTTGATATATCTATATCAAAGATGGATATATCCAGTGGACAAGACCCGTGTGAACGAATTCGGTTTCGCCGGTGAGGATGATCAGGCGGCAAGTACAGATGCAACTGCCGTGGCTACGCCGTCGGTGGAAGAGAAGAAAACTAACTGAGAAGGTTTTTTTTTTTTTGAGAACTGTATTACAGCAGCATAACTGTAGAATTTAATTAGGTAACACAAAAAAAATTAATCCATTTTGTTTGATTTGCTTCATTCAGAAAATTATTGGTAATATATAATGGTTTTTTTTTAGAGACCATAAAAATCTATAATGGCTCACAATCTTTCCTTCAATTTATAAGCCAAACAATCATTATTCCCTCGACAATAAAACTCACTTCCGTCTCTCACATTTCATTTGTAACATTGGTGGTGGTCCCAGTAAGAAAAATAATTCGTCTATTGAAATTACTTCCAATACTTCAACACAACCGGCAACAAACTCCGAGTAAAGTCATGATACAATAGTTTTTTCCTGGTAACTAGCTCAGATGTCCTACAATTCATTACAATTCATTATACTAGAAGAGGGGATGTGCGATTTCAATTGTGTCTTTCTTACAATTTATTAGACTATAATTTTTTCCTGACATGGTTAGAAGAGGGGATGTGTGCGATTTCAATTGTCTTTCTACTACTCCTTAATTTTCAGTTTGTGTTTTTTTTATATAACAATATTTTTTAACTCAATGTAGTATAATTTTAATAATCGTTTATGCATAAATGCAGATGTTTTTACAACTTTCATACACAGGAAGTCGCACAATGCTTAATTTTGCAGTAAATTCTACCCATACTGATATCCATGACCATAAAAAAGTTTTAGGATAATAGGTTCAAAATCAATTTTAAGACTTAGTTTTTCTCAAATTGACTCTTCAAGTTATGATGTCTTACCTTGCTTTGAATATCACTTTACCCTTAACAGTTGGTTAAAAAATATGTTTAAATATGACATATGGTCAGAAAAACATGAAAAATTGAATGGTGATATCAGTAAGTTCAGAAATAGTTTAAAAAATCATTTAAAATTTTATTTATATTATATAAGACCCAACGACTAATTTCTTTATTTTTTCAAACTAAAATATACATTTTAATTTATTTTTTAGACCAAAATTAGACTTTTTATTTATATTAAATAACTTCTAATAATTAACTTTAAATATGAGATGTCATGTTTTTTCCTTTTTCAATATTATAAAAATATTTATTTTATTTGATTAGACAATTTTATTCATCTTAACTTAAACAGTAAAATAAAAATATATTTGGAAAATAATTCATATCCCGCAATCACCTCTGCCTCCACTCCTTCTCCAACACAACAACTGGCAACCACCACCGACTCCCCTAACCTATCAACCCAACAACAATCACCATGACTAGCTCAGAGGTCCCACAAACTACAATAGCATCTTCTTTTTCTGTCATGCTTAGGAGAGGTAACGTGCGATATCAATTGTGTCCTTATAGAACTTCTCAATTTCTGTTTTTGTATCTTTATTATAGAATAATATATTTTTTTTAACTCAATCTAACGTAATTTTAATAATTGTTTGTGCATAAATACAGATGTTTTTACAACTTTCATACACAAAAAGTTGTGCAGTGCTTAATTTTGAGGTAAATTCTATCCATCATGATATCGCTTACCATAAAATTTTTAGGATAATAGATTCATAGTCAATTCTGAGACTTAGTGTTTCTTGAATTGACTCTTCTGATTATGCTACATTATCTTGCTTTGAATATCAATTTATTCTTAATAGTTGGTTAAGTAATATGTTTAAATATGATATTTGTTCAGAAAAATATGAAAAATAAAATGGTTATGTCAAAAGTTAAGAAATGATTTAAAAAATCATTTAGAATTTTATTTATATTATATAACACTCAGCAATTAGTTTTTTTTTTTTAATTATTTCAAACTAAAATTATACATTTAAATTTATTTTTTTCAGACCAAAATTAGATTTCTTATTTATATTAAATAAATTGTAACAATTAACTTTGAATGTGAGATGTCATGTTATTCTTTTTTTCAATTTTTAAAAAATATTTACTTTGTTTGGTTAGACAATTTTATTCATCTTGACTTAAAGAGAAAAATAAAAAATATTTTGTAAATAATTCATCTTCTGCAATTAAGTTTACCTCTACTCCTCCTCCGCAACAACCGACAACCCCCTCCAACTCCCTTAACCTATCAACCCCATAGCCAAAAACATCACAGTACTAGCTCATATATCCCACAAACTATGATACCATCTTCTTTAATTTTCTAACATGGTTAGGAGAGGCAATTTCCGATCTTAATTATGTCCTTCTACAGCTCCTCAAATTTTGGTTTGTATCTTTCTTATATAATAATATTTTTTCATCTTTCTTATATAATAATATTTTTTCTAACTTAATGTAGCATAATTTTACTAATTGTTTATGCATAAATGTAGATGTTTTTATAGCTTTTATACACAAGAAGTTGCACAATACTTACTTTTGCGGTACATTCTATCCATCTTGATATTACTGACCGTAAAATTTGGGGACTTTTATGGTGAGTCCCCTCAAAGAGGGGACTCATTGAGACAACGATTTTGGATCGTTCGATTCTGTGAAAATAAATTTGAGCCTTTAATTTATTCAGTAAAAACAGTTTTAAATTTTACGCAATCTTTACATTTCAGTTAAACGGCCCATTCTTCGGAGCCTCACCGTAAAATTTACCGTAAAATTTTTAGGATAATAGACTAACAGTCAATTTTGAGACTTAGTGTTTCTCGAATTAACTCTTCTAGTTATCTTATCTTGTTTTGAATATCAGTTTACTTTTAGCAATTGGTTAAGCAGCACGTTCAAATATGATATATGTTTAAAAAAATATGAAAAATGGAATGATGATGTTAGGAAGTGGAGATATGGATTAAAAATTATTTAAAATTTTATTTATATTATATAACACTCAACGACTAAACTTTTTATTTTTTAAACTAAAATTATATATTTTAATTTAAAATTTTTAGACCAAAATTAGACTTTTTATTTATATTAAATAACTTGTAACAATTAACTTTGAATATAAGATGTCATGCTTTTATTTTTTCAATATTGTAAAGATATTTATTTTGTTTAGTTAAACAAATTTATTCATCCCAACTTAAAGAGTAAAATAAAAAATATTTGAAAAATAATTCGTCTCCTACAATTACTTTCGCCTCCACTCCTATTCCAACACAACAACCGACAACCACCTTTGACTCCCCTAACCTATCAACCCGACAACTAACCACCACCGTGACTAGCTCAGATGTCACACAAACCATGATACCATCTTCTTTTTTGACATGGTTAAGAGAGGCAATGTGTGATCTCAATTGTGCTCTTTCACAACTCCTTAATTTTCAGTTGTGTCTTTCTTAAAAAATAATAATTTTTTCACCCAATGTGGTATAATTTTAATAATTGTTTATGCATAAATACAAATATTTTTATAGCTTCCAGCCATTCATACACAAAAAATCGTACAATGCTTAATTCTGCGGTAAATTATACCCATACTGATATCACTGACCCTAGAATTTTTAGAATAATTGATTTACAGCCAATTTCGAGACTTAGTATTTCTCGAATTGACTCTTTTGATTATGTTGTCTTATTTTGCTTTGAATATCAAGATACTCTCACAAGTTGGCTAAACTGCATGTTTAAATATGATATATGGTCAAAAAACATAAAAAATGGAATGTGATGCCAACAAGGTAAGAAATGATTTAAAAAATCATTTTGTTGATTATGATGGAGTATCATTTGATCTGAAATTTAATTTTAATAGGTCAATCGATAACACTTGTGCTGTTATTTTGGCACTCACCACTGAAAATAATCACCAATTTCTTCTCAAACCTTCAAACACTTACATTATCACTATCAATATTAAAATGACAAAAAACTTATTTTAAAATATTTTGTGATAATATATTGTCATTTTGAATGTTAAAATGTGCACATGGTTAAAATAAGGGAATAATCGTGAGAAAATTAAGGAGGAGTGGATATTTAGTTAAAGTTTAACTCTTCCAATGATTGAGTACATTAAGGTAAATACATTGGAACAACAAGGTGTTGTTTATCTTCACAAATTGACTAGCTAGACATACATATCATTAGCATTTATGATATGATATCTTGTGCGCATCTTGATTATTAATCTATATTTGTAATATGTGAATTAAAATTAGAAGTTTAAATTCTCATCTTTTAATTATGTGCAAAATTTATATTTCTTTTTGTATTTTATGATTTGTGTTTTCCTTGATGTTTCGCTATAATGATTTGGTTATTAAGAACTAAAAAGGAAGTCATATAATTAAGGAGAAGACAAAACAAACAAAATTGACGAAAAAAGGCACAATTTGACTAACAAATGAGGATAAATTTCATTAAATTTTCAAAAAGAATTTACATCATTAATTGACTCTTATGTTGTGCATATCATAATTCATATTTTGTGATTACATTATGTTTGTTTCTTTGATGTTATGAAAGTTTATGGAATTTTTCGTGTTTATTATCATGATATTGATTTTCATACACATGCTTTAGTGAATTTGATTTATGTTATCATATCTTCACCCTTGATCCATTGTTGTTCATGTCATTAAAGGAGGAGATAGAGTTGAAAAATTAACATGAGTTGTTAAAGGAGAGAAAATTTTCACCTTTTATGTTCTGTTTGTTTGACAGAAAATTATTTCTTTCGAAAAAACCTTATTTTTTGGAATCATATTTTATGTTATTTCATAAATCTTTTCCATATATTTGAATCTAATTTTCTAAAATCATATTTTCTAGTATTTCATACTCAAATATTTAAAAATATAATAAAAATATAATTTTATATTTTTAGATAAGAAAATTTTTTCTTAAAAAAAATATTAAGAATAATAACTATTTTCTCATTAAAATATAATTTTGTTGACTTTTTCTTTCCGTTGATACCAAACATTGAAAAATCAGAAAAATATTTTCCAGATAAAATGAATTTTTAATACAAACAGATCCGTAATGATGCTTACAATGAATATATTGAAATGAATATGATGTTTGTTAATAAAAACATGCTTAAAAATTAAAAAATGACAAATTTAATTGTTCTAGGGGTAAATAATCATCATGCAAAGTTGAGGGATTATAAGAAAAAATAAATAAGCCGAGGGGCTTTTCTGTATATGAGAGCAGAACAACGATAGACGAGGGTGGTGGTTATTTGATACTTTGATTTGATGGAAACGAAACGCAAAACACTCCACACATTGGCAAGAACAACTGTGTATATATACGACGAAAGAAACCTATTGCCGATGTGTACGGATAGAAATCTGTATACTTTGATGGAATTAAAGTATACACACTGTCGATTCCTAGTTAGTGTCCTCTACATATGGAAACAAATAAATACAGATTTCTATCCGTTGCTTATCTCAATCAGTGGGATTTTATGCAATAGTTGACTCTACTTTCTTTAACACGCTGCGTTTCTTGTGGTTTAGGAGAAGAGAGAGAGAAATATACTACGAAAGAAAGCTAAAGAGAATCTGTATCCTCGACAGGTGAGGCACGAGAGAGTGTTGTGAGGTATGATGACAATTCAGAGTTTGATTTAGCTTCAGGTTCAGTAATTTCTTAGATTACGGTTCTTAGGGTTAGCATTACCCGTTTATTTTCCTGATTCAATCGGAGTTTCATTTTGATCTTTCAACAATCAGTAATCAATTCTGTTGGTTGCGTCGATTTTGCACATGAGATTTGATGTATATGTATCTGTTTGAATTTGCTGTGGGAAGCCAAAAATGGATAACAGTAGGACCTTGTACCTCTACTTAACATGCTCCGAGCATACTCATCCGAATGGTTACTCTCTCTATAGCGTCGACATTTCTCTTCCCCGCGGAGATAAAGGCTGCTAGGTGAAACAGCCTCTGTTAGTTGTTCACCTCCCTCTTAAGAGACGATATGACATGGTATGTGCTAAATTAGGCTCCAGGTTTTACTTCCTTGGAGGCCGTATTTTAGCCGATGAAAATAAGTATGCCCATTTTCCACGTGATGTCATGGTTTATGACCCAACAGATCCAGACAACTCTGATAAAGAACCTGTTTACCGTGTCACGCGAGGTAAGCCAATGAATTTTGCAAAATTGCGCCCCGTCACGTTCGAAGTGAATGGTAAATTATATGTGCTAGGGGCATCCAAACCCAACGGTGCATTTAACCATCTGGAAAATTTTGAAGAACTAGCCTTATTACCCGCGCGATGCAGCGGGATACTTTATATTATAATTGTATTAATTTTATTTATTTAAATTATAATATATATATATATTTCAAATTATTTTATGCAAAAGATAATATTAATAGAAATATTTAAAATATAGAAAAATTATGCAAATATTTTAAGTTAATAAATTAGTTCATTAAACATATTGTCATTTCTCACTATTAATTTCGAA
>CANYCX013035263.1:0-13683 GCA_948193385.1 Breynia disticha f. nivosa | reverse complement strand
GATAAGGGTTGAGTGTGGATCTTGAAGATTCTCGAACTGATGCGAAAAACTGATCTGAAGAGTTCCATACCAAACCATGCCAAAAATTATATACGGGACAGTTCTAGATATTAGGGAATAATTGTACTAAAACTATACCGAATCATATCAAATCGAAGAACAAAAATAATTTTTATATGTATTTAATATTTTTTAAAAATACATAAAATAATTATATAATATTTTCAATTAAATTTTAAATCTATAATAATATATTATTGCAATTAATTTTATTTTTTAGTTAAACTTTCACCTAACCGCCCTAAACCTAATAACATCGATAATTTTTCTTCTTTTGATAATGAAATATATATATTCCTCTAAAAATTCCTATTTTTCACTTTCTTCCGAAACCTTGACTTCATTCTCCTTCACAAATGAACTGAAAAGGTATTTGGAAGAGTACCCAGAGAAATTTAAGATTGAATTTGATATTTTAAATTGGTAGAAGGTAAATTCAGTGAGATTTTCTATTTTGGCTAAAGTTGCTAAGGATGTTTTGGCAATTCAAGCTTCAATTGTAGCTTTTGAATCTACATTTAGTACTGGAGGTAGAAATTTAGATAAATTTAGAAGTTCATTGACTCCAACTACATCAGATATGATTATTTGTTGCCAAAATTGATTAAGGTATTCAAACAAACCAACAATACTTGATGAATCAGTTCTAGATCTTGATATACTTGAATCAGGTAAATTATATCAATTATATTTTCTTTAAGTATGTTTTATCTACTAATAAATTTTATTTTCAATACACTTTTTCTTGGTATGACAGAAGATCCTAATATTTGCAAAGTTATTCCACGTAACCAAAATTTAGATTTTTGATCATGTAATGTGTAATTTAATTTTAAAATAAATTGGGTATTATTCAATTTTCAATATACCTTGATTAAGAATTGATATTTTCATTGAAAATTTTTATAGCTTAAATGGATCCAAAACAAAAAAAAATTTATTCTTTCATACATGCAAGTTTTTTATTTGATGGTTTTGAATTGAAAAAAGATTGTTATTATTTTGGTTTATTTATATTGTGAGCATTGATATTATTCACAAAAGATTTTTTTCATTGATGGTTATGTTTTGAATTCCAAAACTATTGTCATTATTTCAATTTATTATTTTGTAAACACTGACATTATGTTTACAGAGTCAATATAATTTTATTTTAAACTCAATTATTTGGAAATGCTAAAGAAATTTGGTACATATGAATGATGACTGATAAGTCCCGAATCTCAAAACTTCGGCCCATTAATATCAAAATTTTAGGACGTGACGAATCTGTAGATTTATAATTACGAGACAATGGTGGATCTTAAATTGTAAAATCCTTGAATACTTGGAACAGGGCAGAGATTTTAGAATTCCCAATCCAAATGGTACCACAATCACCCTTAATTAGGATAAACCTAAATATGATAAGGATAAAATTTGCATAACCTAGTCGTACTTGAACTAGGATACGATTTTTGGAGGACTATATAAGGGACACTAAACTCATGGACGTAACACACATACTTATATCTCTTCTTCGCCGAATTCAATTTTTCATGAAAAAAATTGAAATCTTGAAATCTTGTATTAAAAGATTCAAAGCTAATGAACCGCAAAGGAAGAAGATCGATTCTACCTAGTCCAATCCTTGTATAAGTGTTTGTTTTGACTAGACGAGGATAGTTAGTTAACAGTCTCTTATTCAACAACTATAACATAATTCAACATTCAACAAGATATTCATAAAATATTGAATTTAAACCATTAAACTTCTGTAATTTTTAGTTGATCTTGTCTAGGCTAATAAGAAAAATTAGAACTTCTGCATGTAACATATTAGCTAAAAGGATTAGTAAATCCCAATATTATCCTATCCTTTTGCCAAATTAGCATGTGTGTTTATATTCAATTTTCCTCAATTGGAAATAATTTGAGTTGTAAACCACTCATGCCGTGAATTTCAATTGCAGTTATCATCAACACATGTCAATGAGCATCATTTTTGTTTGGCTGTTTAGCTTTGAAGCTTAAGTGATTCTTCACAACATAAATGCTTAAAGCTATTTTTGTTTCATTATTGCTTTCAAAAACATATCACTCATTTATATACTTTTGATATTGTCCTTGGTTATCAATATCCTGAAATTCATCTTGTGTCGATTGAACAATTCAAAAGTCTTTGTTAGCAACACTTTTTGTTAGCGTTGTCATGTCAGATATATAATCAAATGTAGAATGAGAATGATTTTGTATGTAATAGATAGTATCATAATCTTTTATAAGCCAAATAAAAATGAAGTGTTTTGTAGAATAATATATCATTAGTTTGAGTATCCATATCAATACAATCCAAATGTTGTATTGATAATTTCATAACTTGGAGAGTGTTTGAATAGTAGGCATGGAAAGAGGTATTTTACCAATATTCAGCCTAGATCAACCACTCAGGCCACTCATTTGGTTTAGCCCTTGCAAACATCATAAATATGCTTGAAAATACTGATTGACTGCCTTGCTTTGCCATTACTTTAAGAATGATGGGCAATATTCATAGAAACCTGAGTATTCTAAAATCTAAATAACTTCTGCCTAAAGTTGTTGATGAAGTCCTTGCCTTTATTCGACATAATAAAATAGGAAATCCCATGAAGTCAAACCCACTGTTTCTCAAATTTCTCTGCAACCATCTTAGTACTAAATGGATGCTTTAAAAGGATAAAATGAGCAAATTTACTCAACACGTCTACCAAAACCAGAATTGAATCATATCCATTTGAGTTTCACAATCCTTCAATAAAGTCCATTATCATATCCCCTCAAATAGCTTGTAGTAAGGCCAAAGTTTGCAAAAGTCCAACTGGAGATAAAGTGTCATATTAGTTTCAATGACACACATTACAAACACTCATAAAATTCTTTATGGTGTTACAGATTCCTTCATAACATAGCCCCTTGACAATGCGTTTAAAGTTTTTTGTAAAAAAAAATCCCCCATGACCACTAATTGGGCTAGTGTGAAACTCCTGAACCACAATGGTAATTAACATTGGATTCTTATCCAATAGAACACAATTTTGGAAAATGAGTTTCCCATACTCCAAACTCTCAATTTTCATATTTTCAAGTACCCTCTTCCAAGCTTTTTACCAACAATTCCAACTTGTGACACCCCGAATCTACTTTATAATTTTAAACCCTTTCTTTTAAATATGATTATCAATAATTTGTATAATTTTTTTTGCAAAATTAAATCATAAGCTGAACTCAAGCGTTGAAGTTCCCAATGTTTGAAATATCATGTTACATATATATGTATATAACATCTTTGCAGAAGACGCGAGGAAAAATATTTACTTTAGTTAACATAAGTAATTAGCTACATATATAACTTATTTTCAAAATGTACATGTATAAATATATATACAATCACCCAAAAACTAAGGAGCATCTCCAACAACGTCCTCAAATCTTAATCCCTAATAGATAAGGAAAAGAAATTTGAAATTTGAGCGTCATTTTTATTGGTATCAGAGCGGAGAGTAGATTCCTCACGACATTTACATAATTGTTTGAAATGTTTAGTAAAATTTGAACGATTTTGAAAACAAAGGTTTTACAAATCTACTTTCCTCTTTATGTTCTTTTAGGAAGGATCCTAGAGACGACCACATTCTCGACCTAGCAGAGTCCTTGGAGTCAATGCAGGGACACATGGTTGAGTCTCCACACGATGGACTGCCTCCACCTATACCTGTTGCACCACCACACCCTGTGTTCCAACGGTTTTTGGACATGATGCAGTAGGCCACTCAGGCCACTGTTGTTCAGGCTGCAGAGGCGGTAGCCGCACAGGTCGCAGCCACTGCTCAGGTTTTGAAGGTTTCGAGGGCCTTGATGGCTCATGATGAGCAAGAAAAGAACTATGAGCGGATCCATCAGTGGGTGCCAAAGTATTCGCAGGAGCTACAGATCCAGAGGCACACAGAGTATCATAGGTCGCCTAAACTGTACTCCAGAGCAGAGGTTTTAGCATTTGGTATCTCTATTAGAGGAGGATACATTATACTAGTGGGAGAGGGTCTCATAGAGCAAAGAGGAGCCACTTGCACTTACTTGGGGCAATTTTGTACGGGTTTTCACAGAGAAGTCTACACCCTAGACTTATCAGGAAAGTAAAAGATAGAGTTCCTAAATCTGAGGGTAGGGATTATGATCGTGACAGATTACAAGAGGCAGTTTACTCGACTTTCTCGATATGCACTTGAGGTGACAACTCATATATAATGTGTAGAGATCAGTTTAGTCAGGGCTTGCAACTGACATCCAAAAGAGGAATTTCATCAAGCAGCCTACTTATCAGTTGATGGTTGAGGCCACACTTCCTTGTGAGGAGGTCATGAATGAAAAGAAGAAAGAAGGCAACAAACACCAGAGAGTGTTTGGTAGCTCCATTGCCCCCGTAAGATAGCAGCGAGGTGGAGCATAGACGTACAGGGTTACAGGCTAGGGTTTTAGTTGAGGGGCTGTCTGGTCGGGTAGAGGCCCTTATTCCTCCAGCATTATATCTGCACCAGGATACGAGAGTTGGAAAGGACCAGTTTGCTACCACTATGGCCAGATGGGACACATTGCTAGGAACTGTGATTTAAAGAAAAAGGTCGAGGGAAATCCTTCCATTCTCTAAAATAGTGTGGGGAATAGGACCACTACAATCAGAGGTAGGAGAGGATCCACTGGCTCCTTGAGTAGATTAAGAGGAGTCTCTCGGTCTATTACTACCCTCACACTACATGCCATGGTGTATGCTATGATGAGAGAGGAGATGACAGACTGCCCTGACATCATCACTGGTACCCTTTCCATCCTAAATTCTAATGCACTTACTTTATTTGATCCTAGAGCAAGCTGATCTTTTGTAAATCAAAACTTTGTGAACCAAGTTTAGGGTTAGATACAACCATTAGGATATTCAATAGTAGTGTTTATGCCTACAGAGGATGTCCTATTTGTTAGCAAAGTAGTTCGGGACTATGAGTTGGTCATAGGACAGTAGAGGCTCAAGGAAGACTTGGTTATTATTTTGATGAGGGATTTTGATGTGATACTAGGCATGGATTGGTTATTCAAGAACTGAATTGTGGTAGACAACTTCATAAAAGAGGTGAGTATTGAGGTCAAGGGAAGAAGAAAATAATCATGGTAGGCGAGTGACGAACGGTGCATATATGTTTGATATCAGCAGTGACCGCATTTTGATGGATGAGAGAAGTCGGTGTGGTCGTCCTAGCAAGTGTAGTGGACTTGAATGTCATACCTCCATTGGTGAGTGAGGTGGAGATTGTGAGAGAGTTTGCCGATGTATTTACAGAGGACTTACTAGGATTGTCGCCATTTAGGGAGGTTGACTTTTAGATTGAGACCGTACCTGGCATTGCCCCTGTTTTCATAGCCCATTACTGTATGGCATCGGTGGACCTGAGGGAGTTGAAGAAGTAGTTGGAAGAGTTACTAAACATGGATTTATTAAGCTGAGTGTGTCACCGTGGGGAACTCAATTCCTATTTGTTAAGAGGAAAGATGAAAGTATGAGGTTGTGCATAGACTATTGACAACTCAACTGGTTGACGGTGAAAAATAAGTATCAGTTACCACGGATTAATGATCTCCTAGATTGGTTACGTAGAGCAACGATATTTTCAAAAATCTACCTAAGGTCAGGCTATTGGCACTTAAGAGTAGAAGTGTCCTTGATCCCTAAGACAACCTTTCAAACTAAATACTAGCACTTTGAGTTCATAATCATGCCCTTTGGACTTACTAATGCGTCGAATGCCTTCATAGCACTAATGAATCAGATATTTCAACTGTATCTAGATCAGTTCATGGGAGTGTTTATAGATGATGTCTTGATCTATTTCTGAGACAGGGAGGAACACAAGGAGTATTTGAGGGTCGCTTTACAAACTCTAAGAGACAAGCAGTTGTATGTCAATTTTAGTAAGTGTGAGTTTTGGGTGGACGAAGTGGTATTTTTGGGACATGTGATCTCCCGTCATGGGGTCCAACCAGATCCCTTAAAAATTAAGGTGGTAAAGGAGAGGGAGCCTCCAAAAAATGCAACTGAGATCCGTAGTTTTTTGGGACTAGCTGGGTATTATCAAAGGTTTATCCAAGATTTTTCTTGGATAACAAGGCTTATGACCGGGTTATTAAAGAAGAATGCATCTTTTAAGTGGAATTAGCAATGCCAACAGAGTTTTGAGGAACTTAAGGAATGATTGAGTGGGCCCCAATCCTAGTGTTGCCATCCAAGGAGTGGAGTATGTAGTGTATATGGACGCCTGTAGGCCTGGGTTAGAAGGAGTTTTGATGCCAGCAGGTAAGCTGATAACTTACACTTCTAGATAGTTGAGACCCTGTGAGAGAAATTATCCAACACATGATTTGGAATTGGTAGCCATCATCCATTCCCTAAAGGTGTGACGGCACTACTTATACGGGGAAACATTCAAGATCTTTATGGATCACAAGAGCCTTAAGTATGTGACCACACAGAAAGAGATAAAATTGAGGAAAGGGAGATGGATGGAGCTGATTAAAGATTATGACTATAGCATTGAGTACCACCTGGGAAAGCCAATATTTTGGTAGATTCACTAAGTCAAAAAATGCAAGAACAACCAGACTCGGTTACTTTCAAAGCAGAATCCATTTTTGCCTTAAGGGAACTACGAGTGCAGCTAGACTTGATAGATGGTGAAATACTAGCCCACATCCAAATAAGACCAGATATTAGAGAGAAGATTTTTGAAAGGAAAAAGGAAGGCCCTATGTTGATGAGAACTAAGAAGAATGTAGAAAAATAAAAGATAAAAACTCCTCATCGAGTGGATGAGACTGTCACACTTTATTATAGGCAGCAGTTGTGCGTACCTGATATATCAGAACTAAAGGAGGAGATGTTGGTAGGGTGCACTCCTCCACTTACGTTGTACACCCAGGCAGTACAAAGATGCATCGGGATTTGAGAGACTGTTATTGGTGGCCCTAGAATAGAAGTAAATCAAGTCTTAATAGTGCTAGGAGGGATAGAGACCCTAAGGAATTTGAGAGATAAGAGAGATAGTTCAAGAAAATGAAGAATAGCAGATGACAGAAGGAATAACGTATGTTATTCCCTAGAATAATGTACATTATTCCAAAAAATTCTCTAGAATAACATGGGTCAACTAATGTATGTTAATTTCCTAAAACCTACATTAACGGGCTCTGGACATGTCATTAAAAAAGAAAAATAGACCTAAAAGCCACAACTAAACACCAAATCCCTTTTTCATCCCAAAATCACCTTCCCAACCCTTCAGGAACCCTCACCTAACATATCATCCCTAAATTACAATCTTAAACACAAAACCCTTCATATTCCTCCTCATCAAGAAGAGCTAGGGTTTGGGAAAAACTCTATCTTGAGGTAAGTCTTCTGCTCTAACATAATTTAGGCATGATAATAAAAAATCTAAGAGTGTAGATTAGGATGAGAGGGGAGTATTGTTGCATTAGCAGAAACAAAATGTGTGTGGGATGGTGTATAGGAAAGAGATTAGGGTTTATAAGAGGGCCAAGAGAGGGAAGGTTGGATAACTTAGGGTTTCTAGAGGGAAAGGGAAATTGATGGGTAAAAATTAAATAAGAACATACAATTTATAGTTACTGAGCTATTATGAATAGATGTTATTTAACAACCAACGTAGGAATCGTAATCGCATAGGAGCCTAATCTACCGCCCAACAAAATCGCCTAGATTTGGAGGTGAGTGTATGGCCCGTCACTTACTTATCCCTATCTAGTCTTTTCATGGTTAAGTAGGTTGGCTTAAAGTGTGTAATTACATATGTAAATATGAAATAGAAACCTATATGCTATGAAATGTGACTTATGGTGTGTTTGTTCTTATGTGTAAATAGAATGACCATGTTTTGCGATGTGTGCTATGATGTCTTAGTGTGCATGATTGATGTGTTTACATGAAATATACGTATTTTCTTTGGTTTTAGTATGGATATGAAAAGGTGTGGAAAAAATGGGTGTAATGTGTGTGTTTGCGTTGTTGAATAATGGAATATGGAAAAGTGTGAATTTCATATGTGCATTCAGGAACCCTCACCTAACATACCATCCCTAAATAACAATCTTAAACACAAAAGCCTTCATATTCCTCCTCATCAAGAAGAGATAGGGTTTGGTAAAAACTCTATCTTGAGGTAAGTCTTCTGCTCTAACACAATTGTTGATTTGAGAATGAAGTAAGAAAATTGTAGGCCGCCCTTGGTTGGACAACAAAAAAATGAAATAGGAATGTGAGACTGAGCGATTCTAAACACATATGTTATAGATGAGATAGCGTCATGTGAGACTGACTGATTTTAAATTCTTCGACGCTCTATTGATCAAATTACGTAACAATGACAATGTGAGACTAAGTGATTCTAAGCACATGTGCCATGGCTGGAGGGTTTCATGTGAGACTGAGTGATTCTAAGCACATCGGCATCCGTTTACACAGTGAAAAATAGAAATGGTAATGTGAGACAGAGTGATTCAAAGTGCATATACCACGAATAATAAGGTGTCATATGAGACTGAGTGATTCTAAGCCCATAGCCACCAGTTGATCACCAAGAAAAAGAGGGGCATTGTGAGACTGAGAGATTCTAAGAACATGTGCCCCGAATAAAAAGGTGTCATACGAGACTAAGTGATTTTAAGTGCTTGGACATTGGTTGAACAAACAATGGAAAGAAAGAGAAGATCCTGTAAATGAGAGAAAACATGTTAGTAAGAAAGAATGAAAGAGGCATGCCATTTACATGATGCATATACATGCGTCATACTTGTTTTTTTGTTGCGAATGAGGAATGAGCGTCGAGTGCATTATGCTTATGTGTGGTATATGATTTGTGCTTGGAAATGTAAAATGCAGTTTTATGTATGAATTGTGACCTCATATAGATGTGGTATGATATGGTTAATAGGATGTTGTGAATGTCAAGGATGAAAATGTATGTAAGGAACTTTGAGAGTGTGGTTGAACGTGTAGGTTATGTATTGGAAGAAGTTAGTTGTTATGTGGAATTGTGAAAATGGGGATGAATCAGGATTTCTTGTGTTAAGCATATTATATTTTATGTGTCTTCTCAATGTGTACGAGTAGGAGGATAAGTATGTGAGTTGAATGGTATGGAACATATTAGTATGATGTTAGTTGAGGTGCAAAATGATTAAGTGTTTAGTGTGAATTGAATATGTAAATTTTGATGTCTGCTCCTGGGTAACGTACGTTACTTGAGGTGTAATATACGTTACTCAATGTTGGTTCCTCCTGGAATTGGCCTTAAGAATAATGTACATTAGGCTCTTTTATAACGTACATTATCTAGGTCCTGAAGGTTGTTTGACTTAAAAAATTTTACCCTAAATTGTCTTAGAGTTAGTGCAAGATCAAGGCCAAGTTAGGGAATTAAAATTAATCATTTTTGAACTAAATAACACCATAGAATCTTGAATCAAGAACCACAGATAACATATCATAGGACTTAGGAAAAAGAGTAGAACACTCCGTGAATGAAGAACGATAATCTAACAAGTCAGATAAGAGTGAGAATCAATGAACGAGTGTATTAGACTTTATATGGTAAGGTAAGTAACGAGTGGGACATATGCTTACTGAGTTATGTGCTCACATTTTTTGTAGTTGTGTTTGTGTATTACAGAAGATGAGGCTGCCGCATAGACCACTTACCCTCTACGCTATTTTTGGAGACTTTTGGGACTATTGCTGCCAGGTCGAGAAATTCATCCACACATTTTGTTTTTCTACAAACAGTATTTTGTAAACTTGTTATTTCATATTATGATTGATAGCCGTCGTGTAGGGCTTTTCCCTAAGGCACTAAGTTTTGGGTATGTTTTATAAAGCAATGGTTTTATGATTCTTCCGCCTTTTCCTTTCAAATAATACTCAAAGGTTTTCTGCAAGTTAGAGTCAACATATAGCATTCAGTTGAGATTCATTGTGTTAAGAAAAAAAAATATGGCTAGAAAAAATAAAAAACTAATAGTTAAGGAAAAAAGGTTTTGAAATTTTGAGGGTCACAATACATACATCATACATACATACACACATACATATATATATATATATATATATATATTGCAATGAAATACTATAAATGGAAAATGGTTTGCATGCAAGTGAATATGTTAAAATGGAATCAAATGTATGTATATGCGATGAATGATTTACATGTTAATAAGCATAGATACATATATGATTGAATGAATGAACACAAATATACGAATGAAATCAGATAGGTACATAACAAATGAAAATAATTACACATGTACTTACTTAATTACTCAGCAAATATGATCGATGATTATATAAATGATTTCATAAAGTTATAAAATAGAGACTCTGGTGATTGCGATAGATTATTTACACTGTTTATATGTAAGTTATCTATATATTATTGGTAGTGATATATGATTGGTGGTGATTTTTATTTGGTGGAGTATATTATTAAAGGCGAGAGTACAATATATTATTGGACACGGAAGTACAATATATTATTGGAGACGGGAGTACAATATATTATTAGAGTCAGGAGTACAGTACAATATTTTATTGGAGATGGGAGTATAGTATTGTATATTATTAGAGATGAGAGTACAATATAGTATATTATTAGAGATGGGAGTGCATATAGTGAGTGATACATGGCTATATGTTTAAATTTACGTATGATGTTTATACAGATCACAAAATGAACATAATCTACATGTCTATACGATAATATATATATATATATATATATATATATATATATATATAAATATATATGATAACAATATGAACTTAAATTAACAGGTTTATATGAAACAAGAAAAGAATACATTTTATATGTTTATATGACAAACTATACGTGACCACATACAAATCTATAGATTTCAGAATTACAGTATCAGTTATATGTATGAAATGACTACTCACTCGCAACTCACTAATGTGCAATTTGTATATTTTGTTTCAGGATCAAGTAGTCAGATAGAAGTTTATCAGAAAAAATTCTAGCAGCTGGGTCAGTTGTTGCTCTTTAACACTCTCTTTTTACACTTGACATGTTTACTCATAAATATGTATAAATAGATTTTTTATGTTATGTGTGTGATATGGTCATATGATATATGACACGATTATATAGACATAATAATAGATTAGAATAGGTTGAGTTGCATGTTGACATCTGGCGTGTATGTATGTTGGATCTTGAGCTTACGTTATCTGATATATGATATATGTTTGATTGATTTTAGGTTGACCGTTTATTGATATACAAATATACAGCAGTTGCACATGGGTCGTGCCTAACAACACGAGCACCGTCTTGCAGTTGAATCGGAGCGAGCTAGTATAACATGGTGTCATGCCCATAGGAAGTCGTACACTTATATTGGCCATGTTCCAGACCGTGCCTCATGTCTACTATATGCTATTACATGTTAAAATGATGTGTGATTAATAAATAAATAATAAAAAAAATTAACATTATACAAAAAAGTTTTAAATTATTCAGTATTACAAGTTAATCAAAGGTTAATTACATGATTAATAGGCTAATTAGTTTAGGGTATTATAATTAAGTCTAATGTACTCTTTGTTTAATTATCACACCATTAATTAATTAACTTCTTATCTTTTTCTTAAATTATCACATTATAAAGAACCTTATTAGTCATTGACTATAAACATCGATCATTTTTAATTACAATCTTTCGAACCATTCTATTTCTCATATACTTCACTTTGACTCTAGTATTCAACTTCTTTAAGAACATTACAACTCTCTACGTCACTTAACTTAGATATACAATATAAGGCAAATAACGTACATTATCTGTTGATAACGTATGTTATCGAATGACGCTTAATGTTCCTTATGCACGAGGTTAATACATGTTACCTAGAAAACTAGAAAACTAAATAGGAGGGTTAACGTATATTAACCTCATAGTTAACATACATTATCAACAAAACTGTCAATGCACGTTGATCATGAATCTAATGTACGTTACCAAGAAACCCAAAATATCCTTCGTTGATCTTACCGATAATTTACGTTAACGTTCGTTATGTTGTCAAATGTACATTACTCCTCAAGTAACAACGTAATTAGCCCTTGCATTGTATATAAAATTTATATATCACTCACACATAATTTACCAACATTATCTTTTAAACAATTACTCCCAAAACATCATCATAATCACCAAATACTCAAACTAGCATCCTTTACCATATCAACACAATCATATATAGTCTCACAACACAATTGATATCCATATAGAACACATATAATGATCAAATTACTTAGAATAGTAAGACCTTTCTGTTGGATTTCCTGCGTGTTTAAAACTTTTTGGCAGCAGAAACAATCATCAAGACACACAAGAAAACAACCAAGATCAACATATAATCAACTAAAAACACATGCCATATAATCGGTTTAGAGATAGGTTAAATAAAAACCAAAACTTGTTAAGAAAAATCTCGCCTTTGGTTGTTTCTTGCTTGGCCGAATGGTCTAGGGCAATCTCCAAGTCTCTACCACCTTAGAATACACTAAGGTGACCTTTATGACACCAAATAAGAACCCCACGTGTCATTCCTCTACAGAATTAACACATAGATTAGCAAAAATGTGTACTAGCACAGGGAGAATAACAGAATTAACACACAGATTAGCGAAAATGTGTACTAGCACAGGGAGAATAACATACCACCTTAGTTTCTGTCAATTCGGATGAGTTTCTGTGAGAACCAAAGGCACCACGTTGATTATTCAATATAATCAGCCCTAAATCTCACGTCACTCTTGAGAGAAGACCTAGAAATCACTCTCTTTGATTTCTTATGGAGGCTCACGGCTAGGAGGTTTGTGTTTGCAATGGACGGCTAAAACTAATGAAAACTCTAGAGCTTTTGTCTTTCATCAAGCCTTTTAAAGATAAGAGTTTTTCCAGGTTAAAACACGAAACTATCCTAATTCCTTTAGGACTTGTTTAAGTGTTGAATTTAAAATCAAAATCTTTCAAAAAAATTATCTTAGCCGTGTACCATTTGGATAATTAAAAGATTACTTATCCTTGTCTTAATTTAAGACATGCGTTGTCTTAATTTAAGACATACCTCCTATATTCTCTCTCTTTATTTCTTACATATTTTTCATTTAAGACACCATATTCAATAAATAATCTTTATCCTAAATTTACATAAGAAATATTATTTCTCATCCGTCTTAGGCCCAATTACCAAAATTGGCCCAAATGCCCAACCAGGTCCAGTGACCGGATTTTGACCTAAGGTGAAATACCTAAATTATCCCTTTAGGTTTTTCGCCATCCGCGTGCGATCTGTAGGACTATTTAATAAAGGCACTGAGTTTAATAACTCACAAATCATAGGCGGTCTCTAGTAAGACACTATGATCACCCTAAATTAAATAGTTGACGAGCGGTGTCAACAGCCCTACTACAATTCAAATAAATCCCATGACCTAGATATCTTGATTTAGCATAAGGCAT
>CANYCX013034502.1:0-19893 GCA_948193385.1 Breynia disticha f. nivosa | reverse complement strand
TGATGTGTTTTGTGTGTATGAGATGGATGCGTAAGTGTTTAGGAAGCTTGGTTTGATATGCTTAAACTTGTATTAGATGTGTATGTTGAATTAGATGATTGTGGGCTTGATCTTGTTGAGGTATGTGGATGTTATGATTGTTTGATTAACTCTTGTTAAAGAGTGTTAATCATGTGGTGAATGAATACTTGTGGTAATTTGAGCGTATAAGAGAGTTTTATGAATTGATTTAATTAAAGTAGTGTAACTTGAGTGAAAAGTAAAGTGAAAATCGAGAATTAAGATAACGGAATAACTCCATTATGGGAAATCAATGGTGAATATGTGAGAAAAAGTACAAAGGAAGAAAATATATTCGAGGTAGCACTTATTGATGAAATAAGGAGACTATGGTAATGTGTATTTGAGGATTTGATCGGAGAGTATGACCATCGAGGCTGTTATTGCTCATTCTTTCCTTTGACGGTGGTGCCAGGGTTGCACTTTTTGTGAGGAAGTGCATTCTTTGACTTCTTGCATATTTTTCTTGACCAAGGATATGGCATTCCTAGCATTTCTCGAAGAAGTTCTACATTGTGCATTTCCTTCTTATGCGATTGCAAAACATGTTCTTGTTTACCTACCTTGGGCTGGCACTACCTGATAAATGGGAGATCGCAAACATATATATATATATATATATTGTGAGGGTTAGACGAGAGAATTTAGAGTAAATAAAATGGATTAGTTCATAATGATGACACATGGGTATGAGTTTTATGAGTTTAACATGATCCGATGAATCATGATTGATTTTGTGATATTAAGATAAGTGTATATGTAGTTAATGCATAAGGTGGGGATTATGCGAATTGGATAAATGGGTTATGTGAAGCTTATGAATGGAACACTAGTGAATAGAGTTGAAAATGAACCAAGGATGGGTTGAGTATTTGTTTGAGTACTCGATGAATTGAGGTTACCTTGAAGTCGTAGAGAGGTTATTTGGATGAATGAGAAATGTGACCATGTTGATTTGATTCTGTATGGGTAGGGAAGGTTGAATATTATGTGGTCCTAGAAAGAATGTAAAGTGTTGTTCATATTCTTGAATGAATATAATATGTGATAATGGATAGAACAATTAAAGGATGTGGGTGTTGAAATGGTTAGGCATAAGTGTGGAAACTAGAGTGTTACTTGACCTGTGAATGAAATCATTAACATTATACTTGTTCTGGTGAGAAACGATAGAGATCTTAATAAACGTTGTATGAGATAGGAGTTGGGTTAAGTTGGGCGATTTTAGAACCTAACTTGCTTCAAATTTCAGGGATAAAATTTCTTAAGAGGAGAGCTGTAACGCCCTAAAAATAAGTATAATTAAGATAAATAAAATTGCATTAAAAACAGGATATGAACAATCAGAAAATCTGCTGTAAATTTTCAGCAGCAGTAGATGAGCATGGGCTCAACATGGGCGTGCCATGGAGGGTGCTCATCACTGTTGGAAAAGCTGGCACGAGTCGTTATTGAAAAATGGTGAATACATCACTGCTGAAATAAGAATTGCTTGCAGTACATTATGAAATGTGGTGAATGATACTTGAATTCTTGAACTTGCATTGTGACATGTTGTTAAGGGCAAACATTGAGCATCTATGTATGTCATATAGAGGGGTTTGTGCCCAAATGAGCATAAAGGGGTTTGTGCTTAAATGAGAACAAAAGGGGTTTGTGCCCAAATGAAAAGAAAAAGGGGTTTGTGCCTAAATGAAAAAAAATGTTTGTGTCCATACGTGCGTTAAGACGGGTTTGTGCCCAATTAAGGCTCTAGAGCAATTCATTGTGTGTTTGCATTAGCACTTTCATAAATTCATTCACTCATTTTGAGCATTGATATTTATGTGAGAAATTTGGAATGTTTAAGAGCATGAATGAGTATATCTGTTTATGAGATTGAATGAGGAAATTGTGTTATGAATATGGACATAAGTATGGTGATGCTTAGTTATATGTGTGTTTTATGGAAGGGTTGAATGATGTGTATGTTAACGTTATGATTGTGGATCTAATCTTAACTAAGTGGGTCGATCATGTGTTTAGTGGACAATTGATGTGTTTTGTGTGTATGAGATGGATGCATAAGTGTTCAGGAAGCTTGGTTTAATATGCTTAAACTTGTATTAGATGTGTATGTTCAATTAGATGATTGTGGGCTTGAACTTGTTGAGGTATGTGGATGTTATGATTGTTTGACTAACTCTTGTTAAAGAGTGTTAATCATGTGGTGAATGAATACTTGTGGTAATTTGAGTGTATAAAAGAGTTATATGAATTGATTTAAGTAAACTAGTGTAACTTGTGTGATTTTAATGTTGAAAATCGTAGGTCAACACGAGGGCATGTTGTACAGCATGACCTTCTGTCTGAATCGTGCTGATGGGCAGGATCTCGTGTTGAGCTTTTGTCCAAGTTTAAAATGGATGACACGACATCATGCCAATTTGGCATGAGTCGTGCCAGAGGCAATTGTTCTAGCCGTAAAGAGCACAGGGTCGTGCTCATTAGGCACGATCGTGCTCCCTGTAAAAAAAATTGTGTAATTTAGTTTAATGAATTATATTTGTGTGGAGGTTAGGCCGCAGAGGCCGAAGGTTCCCCTGCGCATTCAGCATAATAACTACTGGGATTCACTTACAGAGTATTTCTATATACTCACCCTTTATTTTGTTGTGTATGTGTGCAGAGTGACAGGTATACGGGACGAGTTTTCGGAAGGGCTAGCGGTGCAATACTTCTTGAAGGTCGAGCTCCTATGGTTTTGGTTATGTTTGTTTTATATGCTTGTACAATTATCACATTTGTAAGGATTTCAAACATGGCATGTAAAATATTTTCTATTCCTTCTGCATTTTGAAATACATTTGTGTATGATCCACTCTGGTTTGTATTCTATGTTTTGCAAACCTATGTTCCCTTTTCTCTCTTCTATACTTATGTTTTAAAATCAAAAAAATAGAGTACGAATTTCAAAGTTTATTGAAAAATGAGCTTTCGGAGTTTGGCATCACAGAAGATTGTCGAAGCTATAGCTGGCCAACCGGTGAAACACTCATGGAATGCACTGCTATTTCCACGTGTCAACTCTATTTGAGCCTAAAAAATAAAAGTGAGTTAATGAGGCGCAAACTCAATGAGTAAACCGTCATAGTTCTCAAATTCAACAAACACATGCAGTAATAATAATTATCATAAATTTTCACGTATGCAATGAATGTTCCTTTTTATTTTTTCTATGATCGATCAATTCATTGATTCAGTTCACCTCATCCCATTTCACCTAAAATTTTTCCCATAGCTCCTTTTTAACTTCTTTCCATTGCCCCTTTAACAAATTCTTTCCATTGATTCTTCACCTCTTCTTATTATTCCTTTATTAACTTCTTCCCATTCCTCCTTTACTTCTTCCCATTACTCCTTAATGACTTTGGCCCATTGCTCCTTAATTTTTGACCCTCAGGTCATTTTTAGCAATTGAATAAACCAATCACATATTCCATGTTAGTTACATGCCATATGATCACGTAAACACCAAATAATCCAATGAAACAATCATATAATCATCATCAATATAAACTTTGGTATTTTTCATTGTTTTAGTATTTCATTGAAAATTTTGGCATGACTTTGTAAATATTAGTGTACCAAACATCAAATAAACCAATGAAATCAATTGCACAACAATTATAAGCAATCCATCAATGACAACACTTAGATTATAGGCAATTGTAGAAATGGTGCAACCCATGTATGCCACATTGACAATCTCACACTCTAGCAATTGTCTAACAAATATATATCCAATGTATCATATAAACATTTAACAATATCAACATAAGCAATCAATATAAATTCCTTTTTAATTATCTTTATTTAGGTTATAGCAAGTATAAAGCAAGGAATTTGATCATTAGGTTATACTCACTTGGCTAACTAAGGTACTCGGTATTATCCTAGGCCCTTTCTCTCTCCTGAGTAGTCCCCCAATGTCCTATAAATAAGTATGCATCTTTAGACTAGAGTGAAAATTCCAATTAATGAATAATGCTAATGAATGAATGCAATATCATGAATGCATATCTCCTTATTTTTTGCCTAAATTTAAATGGCTATAACTAAACAATTTTAAGTCAAATTGCTTTGTACTTTGGATATGCTATTCTGCCATATGTACACTAAAAATAAGTATTTGGACTAACATTATGTTATATCTTTAACGTCCACTTTTAAGTACATCAAGTTTGGCTTCCATCTTTGATCAATTTTTGTCCTATTTCATTCTAAAATTAAAAAAAAATCATACTTCAAGTTAATTTTAACATTTTGACATATTTTTCCTGGTTATTAGACACCTTAATGTTGACCTGAATGCTTGGAAACTCATAGAAATCAATCTATACAAATTACAAAAAATTCTCACAAGTTAGTCCAAAACACAACCAACTCTGTCTTTTATTTTCTGTCCACCTTTACCATTTTGACCATGTCTCCTAAACTACAGAAGAAAATCAAGTGATTCTTATGCCAAATTTCACTGACTTCTTTTAGTTTTTAATTCAACTTACAAAAAATATCAGCAAGTAAAACACTAGCATTTTTCAAAATCAAGGCACTGAAATATAAAAAATTATTTCTCCTATTTCCAATATCAAACATGCCAACCATTATTTTTTTTCAAATTTTAAGACAAACTGCACTCAATAACATAAAATTTTAATGGAAGAATAATTTGGGAATTATTTTTAAAAATTTAAAACTTACAACTTATGAATACTAAAATTTGCTGGAACGTTGATACATAAGAAAAACCCTAGGTTTTTCAATCCAAATCATGCCAAATCCTCTTGGTTCTTTGATGGCACAAAAAGGATAGGGTTTTTTTAAGTCACAATATGTTTAGAAGAGTTTGGAAGTGAAAAAATCTGCTGGGGTTTATTTTTATAATTAAAATGATGTGCTTTTACTAATTTATCCTTCCTTTTTTTTCAATTTAGTCCCTAGGAATTTCTGTAATTAGTTCCAGCCTTTTGCTTTAAATTGATTTTGTTTTAAATTTCAATGAATGTCATACAATATGCACACAAATAAATAATACACTCGTATGCTAAATGAGGGTTTTTCAGGTAGATTTTATAGAGGTTTTTGCCTTTTTAGAGTAGTTGAATAGGGATTTCACAAATCTTTCCTCCTTAAAGAATTTTGTCCTTGAAATTCAACATGATTACACACTATATCTCTACTTATAATCATTGAAGTTAAACATTACCTGTAAACAATTTTGGATAATCCTTTCTCATCTTTTCTTTAGTTTTCCATGTTTCTTCTTCTATTATGTGATTTCTTCATATAACCTTTACTATTGGAATTTCCTGATTCCTCAAATGTTTCACTCATATTAAATTTTTAGAGATCTGAATATTAAAATCTTTGATCACAAGTGTAGGATCAGATCGGTAACATTGCAACATGCTAATGTAAACACGTCCTGAATTTGTACTAACTTTGATGGTAGTGCTAACCTATAGGCCAATGGTCCAATTCGCTTTATGATCTCATACAATCCAATATACTTGGGGCTTAGCTTACCCTTACCTACAAAACGCATTACACCTTTCCATGTTGAAACCTCTAAAAACACTTTCTCAGCAACTTGGTATTCTATGTTCTTTCTGTGCTAATCTTAGTAACTTTTTTGCTTATCCTTTGTAGCCTTCAAGTTGCTTCTAATTATCTCAACTTTTTCAACTGTGTTTTGTACTATTTTTAATCCGTCAAGAATCTTTTTTCCATCTCTATCTTAATACACTAGACTTCTACACTTTTTTCCATACAATGCCTCATATGGTGTCATACCAATAGTGGTGTGATAATAATTTTTATAGGCATATTCTATCAGAGAAATGTTCTGTCCCATGATCCCTAAAATTCTAGCATACAAGCTTTGAGCATTTCTTCTAGTGTTTGTATAGTTTGTTCTATTTGGCCATCCGTTTGTGGTTGAGTGGAAATATTGAAATTCAATTTAGTTCCTGATGCAGTCTGCAATGTCTTCCAAAATCTCGAGGTAAATCTTGGGTCCCTATCTGACATTATCAATGTAGAAATCCCACGTAATCGTACTCTCTCTGATATATAGTTATGCAAGTTGCTCCAGTAGAATCCCAAATCTGATCAATAGGAAATGAGCTGACTTTTTCAATTTATCAAGAATTACCCATGATGCATCTTTGTGCTTGGTGTTTGGGGTAAACCTATCACAAAATCCATTATTATACACTCTCATTTCCATACTGGAATAAGTGATGACTGAAGCATCCTTGTAGGTGCTTGATGTTTTGTGTTGACTTACTGACAAATTAGAGATTTCAAGATAAACTCTGGTAATTATTTCTCCATTCCAGGCCACCAATAATTATGCTTTATGGTATTATACATCTTAGTCATTCCTTGGAACATGACATATGGAGCATTGTGGGCTTTATCTAATATTTCCCTTCAGAGACCATTAACATCTCAAACACATATTCTTAAGCCTTCCATCAATAATTCATCTACCAATGGAAATGAGTTTCAATCTTTTGGTCAATCTGCTTGATTATCTCAGTACATTTTGGATCCTTCTTTGTTTGCTTCTTAAATTCTATGAAATAAAATTGGTCATATCTCCAATGTATCTTGAAGCTTCTAATTCCAACCATGCATTCGTGCTTTGCAAATAAATTAAATCTTCCATTGGAGTCACCTACAGATTTTCTATGATACTATTCAACTTGTTTCTAAGAGCATTCGTTACTATATTGGCTTTTTCTCGGGTGATAATTGTTCAACTGTAATCCTTAATTGCTCGAGCCATCTATGTTGTCTCATGTTCAATGCCTTTTGTGTCATTAAGTACTTTAGAATTTTATGGTTAGTAAATATCTGAAATTTCTCCCCATAGAGATAATGTCTCTAAATCTTCAATGTAAAAATAACCACTTCTAGTTATAAATCATACATTGGGTAATTCATTTCATTTGGTCTCAGTTTTCTCAAGGCATAGGCTATTACTTTTCCATTCTACATTAATATAAAACCTAGTTCCTGGTGTGAAACATCATTGTAAATGACAAATTCACCTATAGTGATTAGAATCTCTAAAATCATTGTCATTGTTATTTAATGTTGTAGCTCTTCAAAACTTTACTGACACTGATCATTCCACTATAAAGGAACATTATTCATTACTAATTTAGTTAATGGACCAATAATAATGGAAAATCCCTCAACAAATCATTGATAATACCCTACCATTTGAAGGAAACTATGTCCTTTTGTCATTGTCTTTAGTGGTTCTCAATTTGTTACTGCTTCAATCCTCTTGGGATCTATAAAAATACTTTCACCAGAGACAACATGTCCAAGAAACACTATATCATCTAGGTAAAATTCACATTTGCTAAGCTTTGCATACAATTGTTTCTCTCAATGTCCTTAGAATAGTACTCAAATGTTCACTATGTTCTTTTGTGCTTTGAGAATATACCAATATGTCATCAATAAATACTATAACAAACCGATCAAGAAATGCCTAAAACACTTTGTTCATCAATCTCATAAATGCAGTTCGAGAATTATTCAAACCAAATAAGACAACCAAAAACTTATAATGCCCATATTTGGTTCACAAAGTTGTCTTCAGTATATCTTCTTTCGCTATCTTCAATTGACGATACCCCAATCTTAAGTCAATTTTAGAAAACACTTGTTCACTCTATAATTGATCAATTAAATCATCTTCTCTGTAATGGAGACTTGTTTTTCATGTTCACCTTATTCAATTTTCTATAATTAATGCATAAATGTAGGGTTCCATCCTTCTTCTTCACAAATAATATTATTGATCCCTATGGTGATACATTCAGTCTGATACAGCCTTTGTCAAGTAACTCTTGTAATTGCTCCTTCAGTTCTTACAATTCAAGTGGTGCCATTCTGTGTGGAGGCATGGATATCAGTATTATATCGGGTATTAACTCAATAGTGAAATCTATCTCTCTATTTGGAGGCAGACTTGGCAAATCTTTTGAAAATACATTAGGATACTCATCAAGTATTGGAATTCCTATTATGAATTCATATGTTGTTGATGTATCAATCACGTGTGCCAAATAGTGTAATGCCCTCAAATTTACTTTAATTTAGATAAATTAATAATTAAGAACATAACAAATAAGGATCGAATGAGTTTCATATATGAAAGGATGGAAAAGTGCAAAAACACACGAAACGGTTTGGAAAATGATTTGTCCATACCGTTTGGGCCCCAAAAGTTGTATTTTAGGCAGAATGTCCAAACGGTTTAGCCAAACTATTTTGCAAACCATTTGGGTTGGGAAAGTGTTTAAATTAGGGAAGAAAAGAGATTTAATGGGATTCCAAAACACAAACACATACCTCAACCCCTAAAATAACATTCGTACACCCCTAAAACCACCAATCGTGTCCCATCAACGAAAACTCTAAGTACTCCAAAAACCCACATAAAGGAGGAAATATCTAGCTTTTAAAAAGAACCCTAAAAAGGTAAAACTTTGAAATTAAATTGTGGTTTTGTAAGTAGGATAGGCTTTAATGAAAAAGGATGTGTCGTAGAGTTTGCATCTTTTTTTAAGTAAGAAGGTAGATAGAGGAGTTAACAAGAGAAATGGGTTTGTGTTGTTGGCTTATTAGGGAAAGGAATGTGAAATAGATTATTGGAATTATTATTTTAGGTGAGAGTATGAGTGGAATGATGGGAAAATGAAAATGGGTATAGGGTATGAATCTTATAAGGAGAGAAGCTAAGGTTTAAAAAAGAGAGGAGGGTAAGGAATTTTATAGAGAGAGAGTAAAAATGATATAAGACAATGAATCTAATATTTCATGTGAATGCTCATGGTTAAGGTTGTGTAATAGGACTTGGCATCGCTGTAGAGTCAGAGCGGTCATTGTATGGCTAAGTATGATTAGTTTAAACATATGTTAGGTGTATATTAATGATTGTGTGCTTTTATGGGTAGAGGATGTGATTGAACTTAGGAAAAATTGTATTATTTGATGTGTTTTGGGAAATAGAACACAACAACAAAATGTGTTTAATATGAATGGTTACTTATTATGAATGAAGAATGTGCCATATTAGGAAAGTAGTGAATTATTTATATGTGTATACATCATGAGCATCTATGGGATTTGCATATTTGTATATGTATTGATGCTATTTAGATGTGACTTTTATGTGTTAAAGAAATGAATGATGTAGATGGTTGGGATATGGAATTATGAAAGTAAGATGCACATGATTTTAGATGAAATGGTGTAACAGTTGTGTGGGGCAGTTGAGTGACTCAGTTGCATGATGTTTTGAATCGAAAGAGGCTAAATTATTGCTAGAAATAGGTGAGAACAGGCTGGGAAACTGTTTGAGCAAAACATTTCCCAACCAGTGCAAGGCCACTAAAACTCAACTGGAGTTCCAGAAGCAAAAGGAAGTTTGTAATGGGATGGGGAATGGCCTGTCTGGACCATTTGCCAAATTGTTTCAACGTAGTAAAGCAATTTTGCATAGACCAAATATTTTGGCGAACAACTTATCGAGATCGTTTACCAAACTCTTCCCATTCTAAAACCCTATTTTTTATGGACTAATACTAAAATGTAACGATTAAGTAAAACTGTCGTTTATTACTGTTAGGATGATAAATGGAAGAGTAAGTATTAAAGAGGACTCAAATTACATGTATGTATGTAGATATATATTGGTACAACCAAGAAATTGCTTAATGTGGGGTTGGCTCCAAATTATAATGTGTTATGTGTGTGTGTGCTTAAAAGATTTTATGACATAAGATGGTGATTTTGTGTTATGGATCCATATGTTATTTGGGAAATATATTTGGTGTGCATGTTCAAAAATACGACTGAATTATTTGGTGATGCGTTTATAAAGATGAGGTCTTGAGAATTGTTAGAATTTTAGGAAGTTGTGACATATTATGAACCTGGATTTGGAATGATCATTGCATGTGTGATTGAGAATGAGGATTTGTTAATGAATATGACAGTGAAATTTTATTAATATGAATGTTTGGAAGCCATAATTGGAATGTTGAAATAACTTGAGATAATGGTAAATGAGGTAACAAGGATATGATATGAGGGGCACGAGTTGTTGCTAAGGGAATGAATAAATGAGTGCGGTTGAGCACCCATTACAAATTCATTTAGCATAATGAACATGGAGGTCTATGAATCGTGTATATATATATATATGTGTGTGTGTGTGTGTGTGTTTATACGATTGGTTGATGTGCATTCATTACCATAACATGATACTACACATTTGTATTTAGAGCCTATAAAAGGATGCGCACTAGTATGCTCCTTTATAAAAGAAAATATGGCACGAAAATGTGGCGCAAGAGCATGCATCAATGAGAAAATATTTGTATGATTTGCACTTGCACGCATTATGAGCATTCATAAGATTTTGTATGTTGTTTGTGTTAATTGAGTGTTTGTGTGTAATTATATTGTGATGATAAATGTTTTGTCGAATGGTATGTTATGATTTAAGGTGGATAATTGTGTTGAAAATAAGTGTTATTGATGTGTGGATTTATATGTGGAATGTGTTGATGAAAATGTGTTATTTTTTTAAAATGATGCCTGATAAGAATAAGGTAAATGTTGGATTGATTGGTATGGTTGTTTGAGATGAAAATGAGTAATGTACCGCTGGAATCCGATGCATACCGACTGGGAAACGGCCTGAGTAAACCGTTCCCTAGCTAGTTCATAACTTCAATATTAAAAATGACTTCCATAAGCAAATTTAGGGAAGCAAACGACCTGGTAAATGGTTTCCTAGACCATTTTTCAGACCGTTCAAAAAATTACGTTCTCGACAAAAGTATATGATCAAACCAAATGGTCTAGTGAACAGTCTACCCAGATCGTTCACCAAACTATTCCCTCTCTAAAACGACTTGAGTTTGAAGTAAATCAAGGTGGAAATGTGACGGCTAGTGGTGTTAACTTGTATGATTGTACGAATGACACATTTGGCATGAAGGAACATAAGATACAATGTAAATTGCATTGAGTGAAATAAGGAATGGAATTACTGAAGAGCCTATAGGTTCAAAATGTAAATTAAATGATAGTGTATCATAGTACTAGTAGATGAGTTCAAGATTTGTATGATTGCATGAAGATATGTCATTTGTATATATTATTGGTTAATATATTAAAAGGAGGACAAAAATGTCATAGTAACGTATTAAATGAGGTCGACAAACATGTGTGATTGGAAGATAATTTAATGGGCAAATGTATGATTGAGATTGTGGGTTATGGGTTGAGTTTATGCAATATACAAGGTTTCATAGGAATATGAATCTAAAGACGAAATGGCTAAGTGAGTTAATTTGAACAATGGCTTGAATGAGATAAATGGGCATATGGAGTATGAAAAATGACCTAACAAATGTGTGCATGAATAAATGATTGTAATGGGCTATATGGTTTGAATATTAGAGTGGGGGAATATGCACTCAGTGAGGTTTAATACTCGTGTTGTTTTTGTATTATTGGTTTATGAATGGAGGAGGCAGGAGGATTCCCACGTGCGAGCTCGGCAGTGTACTATGAGAGAACTGATTTAATAACTTACAGGATATTGCAAATCATTTTTAAACTATATGTTGATTTTATAATCCCTACATGCAAATTTCATCTAGACTTAGGCTTTCTGACTTAACCATTATAATATTAACCTATCTCATTAAAACGTCCTATACTTATTACCGTATTAATCATTTAATAATGACTCTTCATACTATTTAAGTTCGTAATCTTTAAAAAATTTTCTTATCATACTCATACCATTCATTATCATTAACCATCATTCTTCATACATATAAATATTTCGTATATTCAGTTTATAGTTACTCTGCTCTACTCTTTGAATATTGATCATGATAGTTAACACATCCATGTATTAAGCTTTGTGTTAAACTAATACGCCCTTATATTCTTTAATATGCAAGTTCATACTTTACATAGAACTGCTATACAACAGCTATATCCTGGATATACCCACAATTCAATGTTCCCAATCCTGCAAAAACACTCTTAACACAACAATTACTCTCAACCAATTATCATTCTCAATCCAACAACTCAAATATATACATATATCATCAATCTCAACAAATAAGTATCTATATCAATCCATCACAAAATATATCATGTGTGCAAGCATATCTTGCAATAGCACTCAAAACATCTTAAGCCCAGCTCTGATGAGGAGAGAGAAAATGGTACGGGAGTAGTAGTTGACCCAACTGTAAAGTATAAACCTCTATCTCTCCTCTCTACTAGATCATGAAACAAAAATTGCAGTTGCGTGAATTGCGGGCTCAGTGAATAGTCATTAAGTTAACCAAGTCATCAATTGATTATAAAGGTCCATTATCAATAATAACAAATAAACGTGACATAGTAAGCCATATAAATTCACAAGTATTTTGTCTATAAATCATATGATAATACTCCTGTACGTCGATTGTTTATCATGCAACGTAATTGATTATCTGTACAGTAACATAACAATGTACTATATAAACCCCTCTACAGAAATGATCCTATAAAAAGGATCTCCCCTACAGTATAAACTCCTCTACGTATGATCGAATAATATATCACCAATCCACACCTCATCATATCAACACCATACCAACACCATATCAACACCATATCACGTCAGTCATAATCGCAACACACAATCATATCATTCATACTGTAACATACCTGTTTGCATTCTCACTTTGCTCGTACCTATTTGCAATTCTATAATGTAAATGTATTCGTTTCCAATTTTATACCAATACCACATTTTACCATTTTATCGCATTTGATCACAATTCATATATAAATTCGAGCACTTAATCAATATCATATGTAAATTTTCATATTCATTATATTTAAGTGAGTTGGACTACTCACCTCTCAGCTAAAATACTCGAACCTCTAAGTACTCGGGTCCTGCCCTCGTCGTCTAGTCTGTCGTCCTATATAAACTATATATAAATCTTTTTATAAGATTGTATATAACGATAATTATAATGCATGCCCTAAAAATGTATTAATTTTGCTTTTCGACTTTACAAACCCTCAACCTAACCCTAGAAATTTTCAAATTTATCTTTCATAGTCAATTCCTAAATCCAAATCAACTATATCTCAATTCTCTAATTATTTCAATAATCCTTTCAAAAAAAAAAACTCAAAACTTTCAGTAGCAAAACTCGTAAAAATTTACGAAAACATCGAGTTTTACCTGTTTTGACTATACCAACGAATTTCCAGCTCGAGATTATGATCGATTTGATAATTCGAATCAATTTCCTCACTTAATCTCTTAATCTTCCACTCAATCCTCTCTCTAAAACCTTAACTCTTTCTCCCTCCTATCTCTCCTTCTTCGTTGCTTTGCTAGAACTTTCCGACTGTTTCTCGAATGAACGAACATATAATTTTTCACCAAAAACAGCCAACTACGCATAGTGGGATTTGGATTACGCATGGTCGTGCCCACCACACGTTTTTCCATCCTCCACCATATGTACTTTTTGGTTTTGATGCTTCCTTTAATTCTTTGTTTACTTAACATAAACCTTCCATCAACCTTCTTTTAACCTTCCTTAAAATTGTTTCTAATGATTTATTTATGTCATTTTATCCCCTAAATTCTTATTTTTATTAAACATTTTACTTATTACATTAATTATTTGTTTTCGGGATGAGGATGTTATAAATCTTTCCCCCTTAAAGAATTTTGTCCACGAAATTCAATTCTATGTTTCTTTTACCGATATCTATCTTATATGTTTCTATATACAATTACTTATTATAAATAAAGTATACCTGTAAATATATGTGGATATTCTTTTCTCATCCTATTTTCTGTTTCCCATATTTCCTCTTTCAGATTATGATGTTTTCAGAGAACTTAAACCATTGGAATCTATTTGGTTCTTTGCTGTTTTGTTCTATGATCCACAATCTTAACAGTTTCTTCTTTATAAGTTAGGTTTTCTAAAATCTGTACCTTTGAATCTAGTATAACATGGGTAGGATCCGATCTAAATCTCTTGAGCACTCTCATATGAAAAACATCGTAAATCTGTGCTAACTCTGCAGGTAGAGCAAGTTTGTAAGCTAAAGGACCAATCCGCTCTATAATCTAATATGGCCCAATGTATATGGGACTCAATTTTCCCTTATTTCCAAATCTCGTCGCTCCTATCCAGGTTTAAACCTTTAAAAACACATTTTCTCCAACATTATATTCCATTTCTCTCCTATGTTGATTGTAATAACTCTTCTGTCTGTCTTGTGTAGCTTTTAGTTTGCTTTTGATCAACTCAACTTTTTCAACTGTTTCTTGCACAAGTTAAGGCCCTTTAAATATTTCTGCCCCTTCTCTGTCTCATTAGATTGAACTTCTACACTTCTTTCCATATAGATCTTCACACGGTGCTATACCAATGCTACTATGATACTGATTGTTCTAAGCAAATTCCATCAATGGTATGTACCGATCCCAAGAACCCTAAAGCTCCAGAATACAAGATCTTAAAATCTCCTCTAGAGTCTGTATAGTCCTCTCCATCTGTACATCAGTTTGTGGGTGAAAAGTAGTACTGAAATTCAGTTTTGTACCTAGCGCACTCTATAATATCTACCAAAATCTGGAAGTAAATCTGGGATCTCTATGTGATACTACGGAAATAGGAATACCATGTAATTGGACTTTCTCTCGTATGTAATAAATGCGCACTTTTGGTCAATCTATCTACAATCACCCAAACCGCGTCTTTACCGGATTGTGTCCATGGTAATCCAATCACATAATCCATAGTTATTTGTTCCCACTTCCAGACTGGTATCGGTAATGGCTAAAGTTTTCCTATTGGTGCCTGATGTTCAATCTTTACCTGCTGACATACTAAACATCTGGATAAAAATTCAGCTACTTCCTTTTTCATATTATGCCACCAATAGTGCTGTTTAAAAGTACTGTTCATTTTTGTCATTCCTAGATGCATAACATATGGAGCATTATGTGCATCATCCAGTATCGTAAATCTAATTCCCTCAACATCAGGTACACATACTATGGATCCAATCATCAACAACTCATTAACCAATTGAAACGGGGTCTCAATACTCTAATTAATCTATTCAATCTTCCTTATACACTCTTCATCTTGTTTTTGTGATGCTTGTATCTTTCTCAACATTGGACGAACCATTAATGTTGCTACTAACACTGCTGATTTAGTTAACACTAGATTTATATTTAAGCTTCATAAAGCGATCAAATCGGTCATACATGTTAATTGTAAGCGAGATATAGCAACACTCGACTTTCTGCTCAGTGCATCAGCAACCACATTTGCTTCTTCGAGATGATATTCAATTGTACAATCATACTCGTTCAATAATTCTAACCATCTTTTTTATCGCATATTATGTTCTTTCTGGGTCATTAAGTATTTCAGACTTTTATGATCTGAAAAATTTGAAATGTCTCGCCATATAGATAACGTCTCCAAATCTTTAGAGCAAATACCACAGCAGCAATCTTTAAATCATGTACTAGATAATTAGTTTCATATGTCAGAGTTGTCTAAAGGCATATGCTATCACTTTCCTATTTGCATCAACACGCATCCAAGTCCCTGATATGAAGCATCACTGTAAATAAAGAATCCTCCGGTAATTGAAGGAATCATAAGGACTAGAGCGATGGTCAATCGGTATTTCAATTATCAAAACCTTACTGACATTGGTCATTCCACTGGATAGAAACATTCTTTCTCAATAGTAGTGTCAGTGCAGCTATAATCGAGAACCCTCCACAAATCTATGATAGTAACCTGCCACACCGTGAAAACTACGTATCTTTGTAACTTTCGTAGGAGTTTACCAATTAAATATTACTTCAATTTTCTTTGGATCCACTAATATTCCTTGTCCAGATATCACGTGTCCCAAGAAAACTACGTGATCCAACCAAAACTCACACTTGCCAAGTTTTTCATACAACTGTTTTTCTCGTAACCAAAACTATTCGCAAGTGTTCATTATGTTCATCGGTATTCCTCGAGTAAATCATTATATCATCTATGAATACAATCACAAACTGATCGAAGAAGGATTAGAATATATTGTTCATCAGTGATATAAATGTTGTTCGAGCATTAATTAAACCAAATGGCATAACTAAAATCTCGTAATGACCATACCAAGTTCAAAAAGCAGTCTTCGGAATATCTTCTTGTGTTATCTTTAGCTGATGATACCCGAATCTTTGGTCAATTTTGAAAAAATTATGGCACCTTGCAATTGGTCAAGTAGATCATCAATACGTGGTAATGAATATTTGTTTTTCACTATTACTTGATTAAGTTTGCAGTAATATATACATAACCATAATGTTCCATCTATCTTTCTAATAAATAATACAGGTGCCCCTCAGGGTGAAAAACTAGGTCGAATGAAACCTTTATTAAGTAACTCTTGCAACTGTTTCTTTAATTCATATCATTAAGATGGTGCCATTCTGTACGGTTGTGTGGATATGGGTGATGTACCAGGAATCAACTCAATAGTAAAATTTGTCTCTCTATCAGGAATTAATCTTGAGAGATCCTCCAGAAACACGTAGGGAAACTGATCTACTATTGATATTCCTTTCACATTTTCATTCGTTGTTGTTCTATCAACTATATGAGAAAAATAAGCTTCACATCCATCTCAGATCAACTTAAAGGCTTGCATAGCTGATATTAGGCAACTAGGCACAAATTTTCTATTTCCACAAAATATTACTTTGTTTTATTCTTTAGGTTCAATGATCACTTCTTCGGTATAACAGTCTACCTTAGCTCGATGACGAGTTAACCAATCCATACCAAAAATCAGATCAAACTTTGTCAAATCTAATAAAATTAAGTCAACTATCAATTATGTACTTTGTATCTGTACTTTCACAATTTCTGTATACTGTATGTACTCACATCATTTTGCCTAATGGCGTATGAACTTCCAGGCTCTGTTTCAATCTTTTAGGTTTAACTTTTACTACATGTATTATTCAAGGATTAACAAATGAATGTGTAGAACCAGGATCTATCAATGTATAAATAGAAACACCGACTAAATGTTACTCACACGTGATAACCTCAAGGGCATCTGCTGCATCCTCTCGAGACATCACAAAAACCCTAGCGTGTCCCTGAGTTTGAGTACTAGAGGCTCCTCTGTCTCAGCCAGACACTGAAGTAGAAGTAGCTCCTCTACCCTGTCCTCGAGGACCACTAGTTGTAGCCACCAGATCACTACTATGAACAACAGATGGTACTTAAGAAAAATCTCTCGATATATCACCTTTAGCTCCTCTCTCAGGACAAGCTCTCGCAAAATGTCCCTGCTGACCACACACTTAACAACCTTCTGTCAACATCCTACACTCACCTGAATGAAGCATCTGACAATGTGGACAAGGAAGTCTAGCAGGTCTTGACATTGTCGCTGAGCTACCCTGTCCTTCTCGTTCATATCCTCTACCGCTACACGCTGGATAAGAAAACGGTCGTGATCAGCCTGCAGTAAATCCTCATAATCCAGTACGAGTAGGGGTAAACTCAGTCCTCTTACCCGGTCTACTAGACTCTCCTGAAGCTACTACTCTCTTCTGTTTACTTGCTTTTTCCTCTTCATCATCATCTTCAAGTTTAAGAAGTTCTTCAGCTCTAATCGCTGCATCTCTCAACATCATATACTCACTCGTCTCTGTCTTAGGGATTTGTTTGCAATTTTTCTTATTCAAACCATCCTCAAATAATCTGCATTTATCCCTATCAGTCGTAATATAACTCACAGTAAAGTGTGATAGCTGGGTAACTTGTAACTCGTACTCCGCTACACTCATCTTCCCCTACTTCAGAGCTCTTTTCTCTTTGCATTCAGATACACCTCAGGTAAGTACTTCTTCCTAAACTCCAGTGAAAAATCCTCTCAAGATATAACTCGCGAAAACTCCAGAGAATAGGGAACTATTTTCCACCATTCATATGCATCACCCTGTAACAATGATACTGCAAATTCTAAGTTGTCCTCTGTACTTGCTTGCATCATCTCAAAGACTTTGATAATCCGATCCAACCACTCCTGTTCTAATCATGGATCCGTGGTACCACTAAACTCTACAGCTCCCAACTTCTTTAACTCCTTAAAGTTTCTGGCTCTAATATGATAATACATGAGAGGTAGATCTCTATACATAGGATAGTACAGTGGGGGTGGTGGATAAGGATAAGCGGGTCCATACTATGGATAGTCAGGATCATACTGTGTATCTCTCGATCCTATATGTGATAACTGTACTATAGGGTCCGCTGCTCCCTCTCTAACTGTAGGATGTCTGGGCTCTGACATGTGACACCCAAATTCGACTACCATTCAATTTATTATATTCTCTTTTCTCGAACGGTACCCAAACCTAGAAATCAATTATTTTAGGAAAACAATAATTTAAAGGTAATAGAGTAAAAGAAACATTTATCTATGTGCAGTTGATTATCATCTCGAAATGTTTTCGTTATCTACCATAATAGATTATAAAAGTTTTGAAATAATTACAGAAACAGTTAAGCCAAATGCATGTTTTCAAATCCTAAATAGGTTTTTCAATAAAAATAATTAATTCAAAAGTCCGCATGTTATTACAACACCTCAAAATAATTACTCATGCATTACACTGCTAGCATATATATATATATATATGACACTGTTTCCAATTATTTCCTAGTGCACGGCCCACCTCGGTTCTTCGGTCCTTTAAGTAGCAAGTTCGCCATCGCACCGCCGCTGTTTCCCCTAAATCCCTGCCCACACGGCAGGCATAAAATGCAGTGAGTTATGAAACTCAATAAGTGAAACTTATCGACATGGACAACTGTCCCTATTTATTTAATAAAATATCCTCAATCCATATTAATTCATAACAACATAATTACATAATCAATTTCACATCATTAGACAGTCACACGACAGATGGATAACTTAACAGAAATCAGCTCAAACAAATAACCACATATAAGCATTTCTCAAAAATCAGAAACCAGCAATTCACGCGTGATCATTTTAAACTACGCGCGGTGGTGGTCAACTACGCGTTGTCGCTGCCACCACCCGTAGTTCAGGTACAATTAGACGCGTGATCGGGCTTAAGTACGCGTGGTCACAGCGACTGAGCGTACTTAACTGCCACCACATTTGGATCTCTGATTTCCTGCATCAAACTCAACAAAAATACAACCATATACATTAATCAACACTCCATACCATCAATTAACCTCCAAATCTTAAATATCATAACAAATATATCATTTAGCTACACATATAGTTGTATACAATCAGTTCATGATCATTTAATAATGTGTCAAGCACCAACTCATAACATATTTAATCCATTGTCAATGGAATTCACTCATAAATTTCCTTAAACATATCAATACATATATGCATATTCACATGGCATAGTTGTCATTAAATCTTCAATTCATGCTATATTCAACAACTTAACAAGATCATCACTCAATATTATTAGCATGGCATCTATTCCTTCATTCATTCTCAATCAAATATGATCACATTATTAGGCACTTATATTTAACACCATATGCACACTTATGCATTCATATACTATTTCACTATCAACTTAAAATTAACCTTCCTATACCATTTGCACAACAT
>CANYCX013034476.1:0-10582 GCA_948193385.1 Breynia disticha f. nivosa | reverse complement strand
AATTACTAAAACAATACCATGATTGTTTAGCTTGTGATTAGAATTTAATGTTAGATGGTTGAATGTATGTGTGAATATGAAGTCTCTGTGTATTGAGTGGTGAATTATTTTCCCTCGAACATATGAATATAAGTGTAAATGAAAACTTGTTAGGGAAGTTGTCCATTTCGGTAAGTGTTGCTTATTGAGTTTCACAACTCACTGCGTTTCATGCTTACCATATTGGCAGGTACTGGAGGGGGACATGGCGGAGGTGTGATAGTTGTTTTGCTCTTACCGACTGATACCCGAAGAACTAGTGAATCAACGTGGGCCTTACACTGAAGTTGATTTGGGATCAGATATCATACATTGTATGGAATAAGTTTTCCTGCATACATGTATTTTGAGTGGGTTATATTTGGAAATGAGGTCTATTTTGAATTCTTTTCTTGTATAACCATTTATTTTGCGAACATTATTTCTTTTGGGATATCCCACATCTCAAACTTCTATATATGGTTTTTATTTGATTACTGAAGGGTGTATGTTTTATAATCGAATGTGCATAAAAGATTTTTCTTTAAACTTATTCATTCTTCAATTGTATTTTGCAAAACTTATGATTTCCAAATTCGGGTACCTCTGGGAGGAAAGAATATTAATATTAGAAAATAAGTGGTTATCGAATTTGGGGGTCACAAAGCTTCTGTTCTTCTTCTTCATAAATAGCATTGATGCACCCTACAGTGACACACTCGGTCGACTAAACCCCTTCTCTAAAAGGTCCTCTAACTGCCACTTCAACTCTTGCAACCCTACTGCTACCATTTTGTACGGTTACAATAGACTCAGGTGCCACTCCTAGTATCGTCTTAGTCTCAAAGCCCACTTCCCTCGGGGGTGGTAACCCTAGTAGTTCATCTGAAAACACCTCCTAAAACTCATGCACCACCTTCACATCTTTCACCTCCACTCTTGCTTAGCTCAAATCTATCATACATGCCAAGTATGCCTCACATTCATCCCTTATTAGTTGAGCTTCCATCATTGCAGAAACTAAGCAGAAAGGTATAACCTTCTGCTCACCCACTAATAGAATTCTTCACCCTCTTTCTACTTCCAGTACCACTTCCTTCATATAGCAATCCACTATAACTTTATTCCTAGACAACTAGTCCATGCCTAAAATGACTCCAAACTCACTCATCCGTAAAACCACCAAACCTTCCACACACTCTAACTCCCCAATTTTTAGCTCGCATGCTTTAACAACCTGCCTTACCATCACCATTCCTCTTGCTGACATAGAAGTAGCTATCATATAACCTAAAGGCTCAACTCTACCCTCGATGTACTCTACTAAGGCCTCACTAATAAATCAACAAGTAGAACCCAGATCAATTAAAACCAATGTAGAAACAATATGTATAGTAATTGGTCTAAAAATGACGTCAGGGTTGGCTGCTGCCTCATCACGTGTCATGGCATAGACACGTGTCTAGGGTGGAGCTATTGCATGAGACACTCATCTACCTCGTGACATAGTGGCCCTGGCTCTACCTCCCTTACTACAGCCTCGACCACCCTCTGTAGCGCTCCAGTTATCTTCAACACTACTCTTCTAGAGATACCACTCCTCTTAGTCTCACCCCTTTGGTAGCAGTTTCGGCGTAGTGACCAATCGGTTGTAGTTGTAGCAGACAAGGCGAGTATTCTCACCCGCATAAGTCCTAGCTCTGTGATACCTGGCAGTAGAAGGCAAAGTAGAATGACACCTCCTACTCCTGGATCAACCTCTAGTATGTCACCTACCTCACCTGTGCTCCGAAAGGGTAAGGAATCTGCTCCCTTGCATCCTTTAATGGTACTATATCTACCGAACACCTTTTGTCTCTTCCCTCTCTATGGTCCTGCTCGGCCAATGGCTCTACTACACTGATAGCGGTCTCCAATAGGTTCTGGTACATAGGCGCCTTCATCGCCATTTAGGTGCAGATATTGAACGGTAAACCCTGCTCAAACCAATCTCACTTTTGTTGTCAATAGCTATCTCCTCTGATGCGTAACGAGATAGCCTCGTGAACTATGCCTCATCATCTCCTTTTGTTTGAGCTCTATGAACTCAACCTTCTTCCTACTCTGGTATAGTGGAGGAGTATACTTGTGAGCAAACTCCCTTGGGAAGTCTGCCCAAGTGAGGGTTGACAGCTCATCCTAGCTTCTCGGGACTGCCTCCCACATATTCCAAGCATCTCTCCCAAGCAAAAAAGTGGTGTACCTCAACTTCTGCTCCTACGTACACCTCATGCAGTTAAGGATCTACTCTGTGTGGCAAAGCCACTCCTCTGCCTCAGCTAGGTCAGTAGTGCCCTCGAAAGACTTTACACTTTATTTGTGCACCTCCCAAAGGTTTGGTTAATATTTGTCCCCCATTGACCCCCTTGGCCCCGTATCATCTGTTGCATCATCTCATAAAAGTGGGTGTAGGCAGAGTCAACAGGTGGTACAACAACATTTGTCGACTGCACTTTGAGCATTGGGGCAAATCCCTGCCCCTACACGGACTCTCAGGTCTCGGTAGTATCGTGCGATACATCATCGATCGGCTCCATCCTAAAGAAATCATCATTTTAAACTTTTTAGTTTCCCAAAACATGATGCAATGAAAATAATTTTATGCACAGTCCGTAAGGATTTTAATCCTCGCTCTGATACCACTAAATATGACCCCCAAAACTCGTTTTTCCTTTTTAATTAAATAAGTAAATTGGCACTCAATTTTTTTCACATTGAAAGACAACAAAACCCCAAAGGAAAGATGGAAAACCCCAGCATACTTATGCATAAAAAATATAATGTTTCCAAAATGTATAGTTAGAAATGAAAAAAATGTGCCGCAAGTTACAAAATACATGATGTAACAAAACCATGGCAATAGTGCATAGTTGCTAAACATCTTTCCAAAACTCAGAGCCACGGACCTAACTTATACATTATCGGACTCTAAGATGCCACCCTAATTCTGCTAATATCTCTTACCTACTAATGCTCTGCATTGCACACATTTGAAACCAACCGATGTGAGTAATTAAACCCAATAATTACACCTACAACACTTACCAAGTTACGTAGTGTATAAGTACTCATCCATTTTAGTGTCTTAAGTGCATTATGGAAAGGATTCAAGCTTCTTTTATTTATGGTGAATTCATGTTCTTAATAATCAAAAATTTTCCAAGAAACTCAGGGCATGTTGGATGGCATAACCATCATGCTCCATCTCAGGCAAAAACAGTGAACTGGCACTAGCCCATGTTGACCAGCACGGGGGTCATGCCACACTTCTGGAATCTAAAAAGTAGCCCAGCACGGTCGTCGTGCCTATCAGCACAATGGAGTGTGCACAACTTGGACATCTAGTGGCTTATACGACGTTGTGCCAATAGGCACGGTCACCATGCTGGCCTTCTGGAACTTACAATTCACAACTCAAAATAAGGCACTTCATTTCATTGCACATGCACACACAACATCCAAACATTTCCAGCAATATGCATCACAGTAAAAATAGTTTTCCATCACATTTTAAACATCATTTTAGCCTTCCTAAATTCTGAATCATCACTTGACAATACCAATTAACCACATTATTATGCATTACTATACACTAAAATCATATATATTACCAACCATAATCATTGAAAATATCATACTCAAATATAATCATATTGTACAATGCACTCTGAATGTTAATGCAAGCACACAAATGCATGCCCCGTGGACTTCCTCTTCCTTTTACAGCCAGAGAGCTCTTAACCTCATTTCCACATATAACACGAGCTCTCGCTCTCATTCAATTTATGATCTCAACCTTTTACTCTTTTTCTTTTTAACTCATACTATAGCTCTTGCCCTATTTTCTTTTTCTATAACGACCTTGAGCTCTTAGCCACATTTTTAAGTCCTTGCCCATCCATTCAATTACAGCTAATGCCCATGCAATTATCATACCAAGTGTAATGAAACAAAGATCATAGATGTGTTTGTAACTCATAGCATTTCCACATGATCATTTCTCTTAATTCATCATAATTTACTTTTTAAGCATATTAATCAAATCAATTCGTATCGATCATAGCATCATCAATTCACATTCACACCATCTTATCATTTTGTAGACCAATAAAATCTAATATCACATCATTCATACAACATAACATTTTTACAAATGATTAACACCATTTCATTCATTCCTTTTGTTAATGTAAGCCCTAGCCCAATACATTGTTTGTAACTTTTATTATTCAGTAATAAAATTATGAGGCATTATTTTATCACTTCATGTATTGCACTGTGGTATATGTTTGATAAAATATCCAAGAATCTTAGTTAATCACATGAGGTATCAAGGTTAAGGACCTTGATAGTAGAACCTGGAAGTTATAATATTAACATATAAAATATCCCTAGTCACTTGTTTCCATGGGAATGGATGTGACATCCTAGAATTTATTTTACAGAAATGATTATTGAAAATAAGATTTTTCTTATTTAAATGATGAAAAATAAATGATTAAACTTAGGTATATGAAGGTTGATTGAAGGTTGATATAAGGGGTATGTGAAATAACCAAGGAAAAAGGAGAAAAGTTAAAAATCAGAGTACGCGTTGTGGTAGCCAAGTACGCGCAGTGGCCACGACCATGCGTACTTTGCTATCCACCACGCGTTCTTTACTAATCTGGGAAAAAAATATAACTTTGCCCGATTTAACTGAACCTTCAAGAACTATCATTTGAACTACAGGGAAAAATAGCAGAGGAAAGTAGAGAAATAGCCAAGGACATTCTTCTTGAGTGAAAGCAATTAATTTATTAAGAAGAAACACTAATCTTGCAAGAATCAAAGCCAAGTCAATAAGGTAAGGGTTGATATTAGGTTTATATAAACTTTGGAAGGTTTAAGCTTTGATTTTAATGGATTGAATGTATTTAAACTGAATTGATTCTGGAAACATTTGTATATAAGTGTTAGGAAGTTGAATAACTCATTGTATATGATTGAGAAGATGTAAATCATTGTAGGGATGGATTTCAGGAAGATTGATTTATGAGGGAAAGTTGTTGGAATTGGTTGGATTAAGTATTAGAATGATGTTTTGATGATTCTAAGTAAAGAATGAATATGAATATAGTTAGTTAATGAAATGTATGTGATTAGTTTTGTACATGATGATTCGTACGACAATTGAGCAGGGATTGATTTAATGTCGATATTTTAATTTTGCTCGTGTTTGGAGGCAAGTGTTCTTATGCTTACTAAAGTCATTTGTATGAGTATTTCATATGAGTAAGAATGTAGATTTCCTAAGCTTATATATATGTAAATATATTTGGCCTATAATGTTGGAAGAATTTTGTGAAATGAGGATTGCTAGAATTAGATGAATCAAGTTGAGAATGAGATAAATTGATTGATTTAGAGTTAATTTATCTATTCTAGTTGGTTGAACATGATTGTATGATTTTAATTCAAAGTGAAAGAATACTCTAAAGCTTGAATTAAATTCTTGTCTTGTTGATTCATTGATATGAATGAGAGTGGTATGTGTTTTGGTTATATGTCTTGGATGATATATGATTGACACATATATGCCTTAGTCGATACATGGTTGACATATGGATGATTCATAGTTGATTGTTTAAAGCATGTATTGTTTTACATTAGTAAATGTTGACATGGAATTAATATTGATACGTTGATGATAGTTATACCTGTATGGTATGTTTTCATGATAAATGTAATCTTGTGTGGTATATTATATGTTATATGTGACCTATGCCTTATACTTTGTGAGATGTAATGATACAAATGTCATTCATACATTCACGTATTGCTTAAACATTTGTATAAACGATGCCTGTATGGTTATGATTCCTGTGCGGATTTCCTGTGTGGATAAGGACTTATTGTGTGTTGTCCTGGACGTGCTGTGTGTTGTCCATATTTATAGGTTGTGTGCCTAACCTCTCATATGTGGTACAGAGGTATGCTCTCCTGTGTGGAACAGAAGACAAAAACCTGGGGTCATCCTGTGCGAATTTGCATTAACATTATCATATCATACATTACATTCGTATATGTACTATGTAATGATATGGATTATGTATGAATCGGATCTATATGATTATGATTGATATGTTTAATCCTATAAGGATGATTGTTTCATGTGAATATGATCTGTTTGATCAATCATGTTTGGATAAGTAAGTTGTGTGCTATCCTGTGTGGATGTTGATCGATCTGTGTGATCCAAATGTTGCTGTGTGCTGAGTGAAGTATATACAACCTGTGTGGTTAGAAATTCTGTATGAATTGAATGAATATGTTTTACTGGCATAGTCTGATGCCATAGCGAGAAAGAAGATATGGACATCCTCATGCTGACTTGTATTTTTCCCCTGCACATCATTTTATATAAATGAAGCAAATAATAGTTACTGAGTATGCTAAATACTAACCCCGTGTTTGTTTAAATGATGTGCAAATCGTAGGTAGCTGCTATTGCTGGACAGTGACAGAGGTGATCAGAGTTACAGAGCTTTACGTGAGAGGTCCAGCTCCAGGGTTTTATTTTGATTTTTGTTTTGTACATATATTGTATACATATATTTATATACACGCAACTTTTAGTTTGAATGTTTTTCAAACTATTTAGCTTCTGCTTGTGTTTTGATTTTGAAAATAAAACAGGATTGGGACGAGATTTGTGTAAACATCGTGTATATATTTTCTCTCTCCTCATTTTAAAGATTTGATTTCAATATCATTTCTTTTATTATATTATTTATCAGGGAAAAAGGATTTTAAATTTGAGTTCCACAAAGGAAATGAATTAAGACTAGTATGTAACTTTGTAGGTGATCATGTTCTACGAGTCACGAATGTTTAGGATGTTTAGCAAAGTGCATAGGTACAATGTAGGACATTGTATTTGGAGAGCGATCACTATTTACAATGTCAAATATATCCTTAGATTGAAAATTAGTATGTCTTTTATTATGACTTTTAATATACTTTGGCATACGCCTAATGTGACTGTAAAAGGTTAACAAGTATGGGTATGATTGGGTATGATAAGAATTACAAGTAAGAGCTCGAGTGAAGTGAAGGGATTGACCCTCTCATGAAAAGGAGAGAAGATATCACTGGTTGCTTGATAGACAAGATTGGAAAGAGTGTGGCCGCACCTAAATGAAATGATTAGGTCATTTATTCTAACTTATCAATTTTTTCATAGAGATCAACAAAGTGATTTAGCGCTAAGTAAGGGTGTTTGGGACATGCCTTATGTTAATCATGATATCAGAGGTCAAGAGATAAATTTGAATTGTAGTAAGGCTATTGACACTACCCGTCAGCTATTTAGTTTAGGATGATCATAATGTCTTACTAGAGGCCGCCTATGATTTATGGATTGTTAAATTCATTAATTTTATTAAATAGTTCCACAGATCGCATATTGATGACAGAAAACCAAAAAGGGTACTTTCGATTTTCACCTCAGGTCAAAATCTAGCTATTGTGTCAGATCGGCATTTGGGCCAATTTTGGTAATTGGGCCCAATATGGATGAGAAATATTATTTATCATTTCTTACGTGATTTTAAGACAAAGATTATTTATAAAATATGATGTCGGAAGTGAAATTATGTAAGTAGATAAATAGGAGAAAATTTAGGAAGTTTATCTTAAGTTAAGACAAGATTAATGTGAGATAAATTAAAAGATAATTCTTGTTAATTTATCCAGATAGAGTCACGACAATGATGTCTTGTTTTAAAAGAATTTTGTTTTAATTAAAATCTTAACAAAGTCTTAATGGCATTAGAATTGTTAAGAGGTTTAATGTGTTAAAACTCTTCTTTATAAAAACATCTAAAACCCTAGCATTCAATATAGAAGTGAGTCGTCCTCTTGAAACACATCCATTGCCGTGAGTGTCCACTAAAGATTCATAGAAATTGATTCTTAGGTTTTTCTCCAAGAGTGACGTGAGATCAAGAGGTTGATCATATAGTTTGATCATCGTTGTGTCCTCCGTTTTGCAAGAAAGTCATCCATTCGTGACAATAAGAGGTGATTTGATTTTACTTTTGTGCTAGTACACATTTCCACTAATCCTTGTGTTAATTTTGGAGAGGAATCACGTGTGGGGTTATTTTACAATGTCACAAAGGTTGTCTCGGAGTATTCTGAGGCAGTAGATACTGGGTGTTTGCCCACACACCATTCGGCCATAAGAGAAAAGTCGACTGGGTGAGTTTTTTCTCTTAAAGTTTATGTTTTTCGGTTAACTAGTTATCAACTAGGAATAAATATATGTGTTTCTTGATTTTTGATGATGATCTTGGCTGCCTTTCTTGTGTTCTTGTATGTTATTTCTACTGTCATTAGTCTTAGAACAAGTTAGAAGACCCAACACCTTCAAGTTCAATTAGCCATCATACACTCCAAGCATAATCCACACTACTCACGTATCCACAACCAATAATCAAATAGCATTCATTGTAACGCCCTCAATTCCTCATTTAATTAAAATTTAAATTAAAAATATGTAGGAAAATACAAATAAATTTTTCGCGAATTATTAAAAATAATAATTTGGAGGAAAGGTGTGAGAATTATATTGAAATAATAATTAAGATAGAGGAAATAATAATCGAGTTGTGAGTCGAGCGGGAAAGAGGGCGAGAAGTAAGAAACCAAAAGGGCAAAACTGTCCAAATCTGAATATTTATATATATCACTCTAGCTTTCCATTTCTTCCACCACCACCACATGTTCTTTCCTTCCCCACTTCTTTTCCATACCTCAAAAACCCTAGCTACCATCGATCTTTAGGGAACCTTAGAGTTCGGGAGTTCTAAAATCGAGCTGTGAGCAAGAATTGGTAAGATTTCTTGTGAGGATTTTTGTGAATTCCATTTTTCCTTGAACCCTTGTTTTTCCAACCACATATCTCTCTCATTTTAGCTCTAATTTGAGCAAATAATGGCTTGTTGGAAGGCTTAACATGTGTACTGACTAGTAGTAACAATGTTTGGTGTTAAGTTGTGATTCAAGTACTTGAAATTGATGTTAGAAGGTGACCCTCACAAAGTGACGAGTTTGGGGTTTTGTGAATTGGAGTTCATTTTTTAATTTTGTTGCTTATGTAAGTTTCTTTCGGGTTCAATGATAGTGTTTTGCATGCCAATTTAATTATTTGGGTATTGAATGGAGAGAGAGATAGGAAAAAGGATAGGAAACTGTTTAAGGATTTTGAAGGGAAAAGTAGAGAATTAGGTGTCTAGCACATGCTAGAGTATGTAGATCATAAAATTAACTTAAATGAGTTTGTGGAAAGCATTAATGAAGGTTGGTGGAGAGAATTAAGTATGGTAGTTAAGGACGTACAGTAGGAAATTACATAATTATGAAAGGATTTGTGAGAGAGTTAATAAAAACAATGTAATCATGCATGTTGTGAGGATTTCTTTTAATTTTTCATGATTAATGAATGGTACATGATTAATGAATTTTAAATTAATGTGAAATCATAATATTGATTATAGGGAAATTGAGTCGCAGCCAGAACGGTTCACAACTGAGCTACTAATTGTTTTTGAGAGGTAAGTAACACGAATGTAACTTGTCCCTATACTTGTATGTTGTTGAATGTGAAATGATTATTAGTTGATAAGTCATATGTTGATTACATGTTATGATTATGTGATTGGATTCGTTAAATGAAGAATAATGTTGATTGATAAGGTAGGGTGTTGAGAAATGTTCAATGTTTGTCTGGAAATTAATGTGGTATGTTTGTGAGTTGTTTGGGAATGAGGAAATGGTAGGATGAACTTTGGTATGTTGTGAATATAAACTGTGATTGATAACATATGTGTGCTAGTGTGACATTGTATGATTTTGTATTGGTTATGATCTTCTTATAAAGGATTTGGAATGGATTATAGGGGTGGTATACAATGGGTTTTTAAGCATTAGGTTTGATTAATATTTATGTGATTATGAGCCTGACTTATGAAAGAGTTAAAGAGGTCACATGAGTGTTGTTTTAGGTGTCTATACACTTATACTTGTTAAACTGAGAATTTATATGATCTTACGAATCATAGATGAATAAGTTAATAAGCTATGAAATGTTCATATGAATATGATGTTCTTAGGAACATTGAAGTTTGATATGATTCTTGCTTAAATTATAATTTGAGCATGATTTGAGATATGATTTCCATATAAGAGTTTACAGCTATGTGCTTATTATATGAGTTGACTATAAGCCGATGATATTCATATTTAAAATGTATGGTACGCTCATTGATACCCGGTTAATGGTTAGTTGCTATCTTGTTAATATCTTGTTGACATATTAAGCATGTAATAGCTTATTTGATTTGATTGATTGAGCATGCTTGTAAGATTGATGAGGAGATATATGAATGTATTGATCATTCACTCTGAAGCATAGCAGGATTGGTTTGTGAATGAATGAAGTGGTTACATGGAATGTATACATAACATTCATGCATTGAGG
>CANYCX013034101.1:0-10374 GCA_948193385.1 Breynia disticha f. nivosa | reverse complement strand
GTTAATTTAGGATGATGGCTGCAAAAATTTAACCCCAAATCACTTCCTTCTAGCTTAATCCCATGTTTCCACACTTTTTTACCCTTCTTTCTCGTTCATATACCAGCTGGGAATGATTGGAAGAATATAGAAGAGTCTTGCATCTTCAAACCTTCTCACGTTATATTTTTTTTCACGAAATAAGCAATCCACGCGTGGTGGTCAAAAAGAACGCGTGGTTGTGCCTACAACGTGTACTTTTGTGTCCACCGAGCATACTTTCAATTTTCAGCATTTTTTCAGATTTTTATTGATTTATTTCATGTCAAACGTATGTCAACCTTTAATCAATCTTTATATATGGATGTTTACACATTTATTTGACTTCATTTTAATTTAAAATTTTTTTTCTAGAATGTTACGCAGGGTTTAGCCCCAGTACCTCCAGAGCAGCCTACGACACAGTCGGCAGCATAGACTGCTATGTCTATTCCTTCGTATGATCCTGCATATGCTCCATTCTGGGAGATGATGTAGAAGATGATAAGAGATTAGGGTAGAGGTTTAGGGAGTTAGATAAACCTAAACATCGAGAAAATATTTCTAAAGTTAGAAAACAATGAGCAAAGACATTTGAGGGTACCACTGGTCCAGCTGAGGCTGATGACTGGCTTAGGCATACGGAGAGGATTTTGATGCATATGAGATGTACACTAGAACATAAATTGGGGTACACTACTTCTCTTCTCGAGAAAGTAGCCTGGAATTGGTGGGAGTCAATTCCAGATAGTTAGAGAGATCCTCCAATGTTGACTTGGGATGAATTTTTGAGGAGATTTACTGATAAATTCACTCCTCCACATTATCAGACAAAGAAGAAGATAGAATTTCTAGGGTTGAAATAGAAGGAAATGACAGTTGTTGACTACGAGGCAGAGTTTACCAAGTTGTCTCGTTATGCTCTAGAGGATGTTGATACAAACAGGAAGAGGAGAGACAGATTTGAGCGGGGTCTGAGGTATGCTATTCGTGATTGGATTACGATGAAACCTTCGACATATGAGATGTTACTTGAGACAGCTATCAGGGCTAAGAAGTTAGAGGCAGAGGGTGAGAAATCTGAAGGAAAATGACATAGAGTCTCAGGTAGTTATAGTTCTCAACAGCAGAATAAAAAGAAGAAGACAGACTTCAGGCCACCCAAAGAGATAGGTGGTAGTCAGAGTAGACAGTCTGGCAGAGGAGCTAGAGGTGGTAGAGGTTATTCCACTAGGCCTCCTATTCCTCTGGGTCGAGGTACAAGTACCTACACCGACACAGATACTGTTTCACTGTGTTACACTTGTCATTAGTTGGGACACTTTAGCTGGGACTATCCACAGAGACAGGAGCCTCAAAGAGGAGGTGTTTCGAGACAGAGTAGTGTTGGTGAGGCCAAGACTACAGCATCGACTGGTACTAGTAAAGATAGAGGAGGACAATGTTCTGGTTCTACTTCTAGAGGAGGATTAGCTGCCAAATGTGGAGCATTTGGTTCAGGTAGAAAAGGTAGATCTATAGGAGCAGCAGCACCATCAGGGTCAGCACCACAAGCCTGAGTTTATACTATGCCTAGAGACGAGGCTACAGAGGATCCAGACGTGATCACTGGTACTATTTCTATCTTTATATATACTACTTCAGCACTGATTGATCCAGGTTTTACGTGCTCTTTTGTGAGTGAGTTAGTGGTAGACCATATTGGAGGTAGTATAGAGCATCTGGGTTATACTATTTTAGTATTGATGCCTGTTGGTGGTACTGTGTTAGTCAGACATATCTTACGGCATTGTTAGCTACATATTGGCGAGTCGACTTATTTCTTCGATTTGATTGTTTTGAGGATGGCAGAGTTTGAGATTATATTAGGTATGGATTGGTTATCCAGAAATAATGCTATGGTCGACTGCTCTTCAGAATAATTTGTGATTGAGGTTGATGGCAAGAGACGAGTATTATTAGTAGGCAAAGGGAAGATTATTCCTTCTTGCCTGATTTTAGCTGTGATTGCTGCGAGGTTGATTAGAGAGGGTTGTAATGCCTATCTTTCTTTAGTGATTAACCTAAATCAACCTAAGTTAGAACTGCAAGATGTGGAGATAGTACGTGAGTTTCCTGAGGTATTTCCTGACGAGTTACTGGGATTGCCACCATAGTAAGAGGCTGATTTCAAAATAGAGACGATACCAAATGCAACACCAGTATTTATTGCACCTTACAAGATGGCAGCTATTGAGTTACAGAAATTGAAACAATAGCTAGAGGAGTTATTAGAGAAAGGTTTCATACAACATAGTGCATCACCTTGGGGAGCACCAGTGTTTTTTGTACGTAAGAAGGGTATGCGATTGTGTATCAATTATCGTCAGCTGAATAAGGTGACTGTAAAGAACAAGTATTCGTTGCCATGGATAGATGATTTGATTGATCAGCTGCGGGAAGCTACAGTGTTCTCTAAAACTTACTTGAGGTCGGGATATTGGCAGTTGAGAGTTGAGGATAGTTCTATTGAAAAGACATCTTTCAGGACTCGATACAGGCATTTTGAGTTCACTGATATGCCATTCAGATTGACAAATGCACCAGCTGTATTTATGGCACTGATGAATAAAGTATTTCATCCTTATTTAGATTAGTTTATGGTTGTGTTTATTGATGATGTTCTGGTGTATTGGAGAGATAGAGACGAGCATCAAAGACACCTTCGTATTGTGTTGGATTTGCTGAAAGAAAAAGAGTTGTATACTAAGTTCAGCAAATGCGAGTTCTGGATGTCTGAGGTTATCTTTTTAGGACACATGATTTCAGTAGGAGTAAAACCAGAACCTTGTAAGATAAAGGCAATTCAGGAGTGGGAAGCTCCTAAAAATGTATCAGAGGTATGAAGTTTTATGGGTTTAGCTGGTTATTATCATAGATTTATCAAGGATTTTTCAAGGATAGCTAGACATATGATATCTTTATTGAGAAAGAATACTCTGTTTGTCTAGAATGACAAGTTTGAAGAAAGTTTTTACGAGTTAAAGAAGAGATTGGTTGAAGCTCCAATTCTGAAGTTACCTTCTCAGGGAGGTGGATTTATTGTGTATACAGATGCTTCTGGAGCTGGGTTAGGTGGAGTATTGATGCAACATGGTAAGAGTTATTGCATATACTTCACAACAATTGAGATAGCATGAAGTTAACTACCCGACACATAATTTGGAGTTAGATGCGATCATTTATGCTTTGAAGGTTTGGCGTCATTACTTATACGGGGAGACTTTTCAAATATTTACTAATCATAAGAGTCTTAAGTATATTATGACACAGCAAAATTTGAACCTTCGATAGAGGCATTGGATAAAGTTGTTGAAAGATTACGACTGCACGATTGAGTATCATCCTAGAAAGGCGAATGTAGTTGTTGATGCCTTGAGCAAGAAAGAAAAAGGGGATGATGATTCAGTTATTTATAGAGCAGAGTCTTTATTTGCTTTGTGAGAGTTACGGGTGAAGTTAGATTTGATTGAGGATTAGATGTTAGCCAACATTAGAGTTTGACCTCAGATGCGAGAGTTAATTGCTGAGCGTCAGAAATAAGATGAACATCTGATGCAAATAAAGAAGAACTTTGAACGAGGAAAGGTAACTACTTTACACCGACTTGATGACAATGGTGTATTGTATTATAGGGATAGACTGTGTATTCTAGATATTGCAGAGTTGAAGAATGACTTGATGACAGAGGCACATTCTTCACAGTTATTAGTTCATCTTGGCAGTACTAAGATGTACCGGGATATGAGAGAGTTGTATTGGTGGGTACATATGAAGAGAGATATAGTTGAGTTTGTTGCGAGATGTCTTCCTTGTCAGCAGATTAAGCCAGAACATCAAGCTCCAGTTGGGAAACTCAGACCACTTGAGATTCCAGAATGGAAGTGGGAGAAGATCACTATGGATTTTATTATCAGTTTACCGAGGACATTTTGATGTCATAATGCTATCTGGGTTATTATTGATAGACTGATGAAATCAACTCATTTCTTAGCTATCCGACATGAGGATACGTTGGATAGGCTTGCTGGTTTATATGTAGCCGAGATTGTCAGGTTACATGGTGTTCCTACTTTGATTGTGTCTAATCGTGACCCCAGGTTTACATTACGATTCCGGCAGAGGTTGTAGGATACAATGAGTACTCGTTTGAGGTTTAGCACGACTTTCCATCTGCGTTAATTGGAGTTTAGAGGTAATTGGGATGATCATTTACCTTTAGTCGAGTTTGCATATAATAACAGTTATCATTCTAGTATCGAAATGGCACCATATGAGGCGTTATACAGGAGACGGTGTAAGAGTCCAGTTTATTAGGATGTTGAGGGCACATATCACTAACACTTTCCATATATTTGATTCCCAAGAACATTTTCCTAAAGAATATAAACATCAAACATGCATCGATCTTTTCTAAAATACAATCACAACTCACCACAATCAACATTCACCCACACAACCAACCATACACATAAAATCATTACTTTATTAAGCAAACATATACATAACATACTCTTATACATCTATCAAGCTCCAATTTACTTTCATTTTACATCAAGAACATATTACATACAAGAATTAACCATTTACCATTCAAAAACAACAAGTAAGTGGCATCAAAGCTCTTACCTCGGGCTCCGAGGTCCAATCCGTTGCTCGATTCTCGAGTTGGATTCCGAATATCATTCCCTACACAAATACAATCTCATTTTTAATCATTTAGCAAACAATGTGGGTTATTTCAACCTCCTATTATGATTTCTATCCAAAATCCCCAAAACTCTCAAAACCCTAATCTCTTAAATCTCATAAAAATGGATATTTTAGGATCAATGGTTTATAGAATCATGTTCTATATTGAAAACCAAACAAAACTATACACAATGTACCTATTTTACAACACATTTCAGCTCGGGATTAGTGGTTTACCTTGATTCCTATTTCTTTGAAACCTAGAGAGAGGAAGGTTTGATTAGAGGCTGAAAATGTTGTTAATCTGGTGGAAATGTGTTGTTCTAGGATAGGTTTTGTATTTGGAATGGCAAGGAATGATGGAGAGGATGTTTGGAGAGTGTTTTGGTAGTTGGAAGTGAGTTATGGGACGGTTTGAAAGTGTCTCAGCCATTTAATGACATATACAAGGGCCTGTTAATGTATGTTTATTTTCCCAAGTTGGCATACGTTATTGAAACCCAGAAATTTACTTATGTAGGATGAATAACGTATGTTATTCATTGATATGGCATACGTTAATCCAAATAACGTATGTTTATCTGAAAATATAACATACGTTATTTTGCTACAGACTGAAATACTTAGCATTTTTCGACTTCTTTCTATTTCGAACATGCATAACTCTATACCAACACACTTCCAACTTATCCTAAACATAATATAACACAAAATGAACATTTTTTAGGGCGTTACATTAATCTTAAAGTTGTTAGCCGCCACTATCGGTCAGACTATACAGGATGTAGTGCCCGTCATATCCAGCCAAACATAGTCAAATATCATCCTTTGATTCTGATTGCCCATGGCTTGAGTTACTGAATGCTCTGAATCCGAGTCGCTCTCACTTTTGAGATCAATTGTGGCCTCTCTTAATAACTGTTCACCACTTCGAAGGAGGATTGTGCGTTCGATTTCAGGATCTGTTTTGAAAAGGTTAGAATTATCATTTCTGGTGATAAACTACCTATAAACCTACAAAAACACAAACAGAAACAAAAACCCAAGCATAAAATCCAGTGAAAGAAAAATAACAAAAAGAAAAGTAAAATAGATAAAAGATTAGAGTAAGAACTAGATTGAATTCCTAATGCTGAACCGTCCCCGGCAACGGCGCCAAAAACTTGATGAAAATTTATGCGAACACTATTACCACAATCCGCTAGGCAAGTATACCTATCTAATAGTAACACAACTACAGAGTATCAGATGTCGATCCCCCAAGGACGGTCGGGTACTACTACTATCAACCTAAAATATTATCTAACCAGACAAATACTGAGTATGAAAAAATAACTAATTATTACTAATAAAACTAAATTACGCAATTGACAGCAAGAAAACAAGACAATGAAAAATAATTGAGTTGATTCAAATGGAGAAAAGTGGATACCTAGACTCAACTCCTCCTATGACTTCATACCTGTATAACTCAATTAATTTGGGAATTAATGAATATTGGACTATGGAATGTCTATTCTTTGCTAAAATATCTCCCGATTAGATTAACAATTCTCTTTTAGACTAAAACCCCTAATCCAGCATTAAATTTTATACATTCCTCTATTAGTATTACACTAATACGAAGAAGTTCTGTAATTTTATCTCTAGAATTGTAGGCAACTCCTTTCAATTATGGGAGACCTAATTTGCAAGACGATCTCTTAACCTATCAATGCAAAGTTATGTTGCCTAGTTAAATCAAACAATTAAATCTCAATAAAATTCATTAAAACCACAAATCAATCAAGTCATAAGCTGTAATTCATCATAGGATTCATCTTGTAACACCCTGGAAATTGTAGGATTTAAAATAAAACAAAAACTGCATTTATTCGGCTCAAAATGGATTGATTTAGGAAAAATTTGGAAAAACAACAGACAGCACGACCATGAGTACACCCTCGTGCTAATGGGAATGATTAGCACAACCTTGTGCTCATCCTGAAAAATCAGCACGCTATCGTGTTGAATTTATTTCAGAATAATACCGTGCACAGCATAATAGGAACTTATGCAAAGAAAAGCACGGCATGATGAGTGGCACGACCCATGCTCTAGGTCGTGTTCTTTAGGTCTAAACTGACTTGATCAATTCTGCTTTCCATTCATTTCAAAACAGAGAAAAGAATCAAGTAAGTCAATTCAGAAACCCTAAACTCTGTTCAGCAGCATCCCTTAGCAAGAAAAACTCTTGGTTCTTGCGGAAATCAATCCTAAGTGTGAAGGTAAGCTTGTATACTTATTCTTGGATAGTTGTAATTAAGTAAGCTTGCTGAAAACTTACTGGATTGAAGTAATTAGTTGTTATAATGTTGTTGGAACATGGTTAGGAGTTGGTTGATGTTCTGGGAAGGAAATTAAGTTACTAAATGAGTGATTTATGACTTAATTACTTGTCTAGGAGAAGCTAGACGATTACTAGCCGAGAAATAGAGGCGGTGTTAAAGAGGTGGATGTGGTGCTTAGTTGCACAAATTTCGAGGTAAGTGGTTTTCACTTACGACCTTTATACTTATGAGTATCGAGTAGTTTCGTAAGTGTATTCCTTAGTTAAGTATTATTATACTTAAAGGAAAAAGAGATAAAAGATATAAAGCTTAAAAGCTTTAAAAGAGAACTAAAATACTCATATGTTTATGTATGTGTGAAACATAATTAGCTTGATGTGATTTCTAGCTTGTGTTGATATGAGTATTGATTGTGATTGCATTTGGTATGCTCTGTTTGATTACATGCCTGATTGACATTATGTTGACTTATAGTAGCATGTGACTTGCTTCGGCATGTATGTATTAAGCATGAGACTTGCTTGATTTGAGCATACATTTGAGATTATTACGTAGCAGGTTGAATGCATATAATCATTCATTATGTTGCTTGTTTTATGTGACAATGAGCTACAGAGGATATAGCGTGAGACGCACACTGTCAGTTGAGAGATTCCTGACAATTCCGTGATTATTCATGATGCCGAGTGAGGCGCTCAATGCCACGTGAGACCCATGATACTGCATGAGACTCACGATGCCGGTGAGACACCGATGGATGTAAGCCCCGAGCATTCACATATGTGTGTGCTTGAGATTCATTGCATACACAAGATTATGGCATTCATATGAGCATTGATTTTTACTATCTATATATGTATGCTGTGATTATGACATGAGTTCATATGTGATGGTATGTTTGGTACTTGACTATATTTTGATGCAAACAAGTGTGATTATGTGTTTGATGAGTTTGAACATTGTGTGATTGATATATATTTGATGCTGGATAGGTTTATACTTATGCATAACTTATTTGTTGAGAAACTTAATGAGATCAGATTGTAAAGTACTAAAACAATAGCTCAGCATGACCATGTGCTGACCAGCACGCCCCATGCTGTTGGGCCATTCTGAGATTGTGTATGAACATGCCCTTATGCTCTAGGGTAGCACAATCGTGTTACCTAGGTTTGTGTTATATGAACACAGCTCATGTTGTTTTGACATGTCGTGTCAACTAGGAAAGCTGTTGAGCACGTCCTCGTGTTCATCCAGCACGATCTCGTGTTGTTCCCCTGCACTTCATTTATTCAATATTCTAATTTCTACTTACTGAGTATTTGTACATACTCATCTATTTGAATGTTGAATTGTGGTGCAGATCGTAGGTAGTTGCCACGGACTTGCGAGCTGTTAATCAGAGGCATATCGAGATTTCTGTAGGAGGTCCGACTCAAGTGTTTTATTCAGCTTTTGTTTTGTACGGACATATACATATATGTATATATGATATTTTGTTTCCGCTGGTTTGTGTTTTTGTGACAGATGGATTTGGGCCCGAGTTCAAGATATATTTATATATGAGATTTTATATATATATTATATATGAGAGTTTATCTTTTCTATCTTTAATTCTTATATTTTTTTAAAATGGAGAGCAAATATGGGGATATTCAATTTAAAAATTTGAGCTCCACACGTCTAATTTAGATATTCATAACAAATCTAGTTCATGTTCAAACTAAATTCAACAAACAAAACTAAAGATATCCATGCAAAAGACAAAAAACCTATTAGAACTCTTACAAGATCAATAATTCGACTATCTAGCACAAGAATCTTCGATTTGGTTGTCCTCTAGCTCGAATCTCTGCTCCTTTCGCCCTGAACTTGATTCTCTTGGTCACCAAAGCTTTGAAAACTATGTAACCCTATGTTTGGCTTTTAAAATCCTTTATAAAGTAGGGTTATTTCTGCATAAGTTGCGAACGACCATGGAAACGGCCAGTAAACCATTCATCGGGCCGTTCGATTCTGCACTGTGTGACTTCATGGTGGAAAAAGCCATAGGAACGGCTATGGAAACTGTTCAAGAGGCTGTTCTCTAAGGGAACAGTGATGGAAATGGCCAGTGTGGCCATTCTGAGGGCTGTTCGGACCTGCACGTATCGCATTTTTTCACAATTCTTCTCCGTTTCGATCCACATTTAGTCATTTTCGCTCTAAATTGCATGAGTGACTTGAAGATATGAAAAATTATGGAAATTATGTGGATATCTTGCTGAAGTTAATCCAAAAACCAGAGAAATGCCATTAAAATAGATATAAAATATATGTATAAAACGACATTTATCATTAATTTAATGACTATTCACTGAGCCTGCAACTAACGCAACTGTAATTTTTGTTTCAGGATCTAATAGAGAGCTGAGATAGAGGTATATACTTGACATGTGTGTCGACTGCTACTGCTGGACTATTTTCTCCCTCCTCATCAGAGCTAGGCCTAGCAGTTTGAGCATTGTTGCCTGTTTTTCCTGTTCATATGACATGTTTGCTTGATAGATTGTTACGAATGTTTATATATAGGCTACAATCATTATATACCAGTTATGCATAAAGTATGAATTTTGTATATTTCAAAATAACAGGCGTATTAAGTTAACATAAAGTACGATCAATATTCTGAGTATATATTAGAATAACTATAAATTGAATATATGATATAATTGTATGTATGTTTAATAATATTAGTAAAAAGACTAATGATGAAAAACGATAATGAAATATGTGCGGATTATAAGAAAATTTTTAAAATATACGTACTTATATGGTAATATGATTAATTAGAATGTAATTAATACAGTAAAAGAATAGTAAGTTTTAATGAGAGTGCAATGCCAATGCATTCGCACATAGTATGACACGGGTTTTCCTAAAAATCCTCTTTAGCACATAGTAGAGGAATCCTCATTAGCACACAGCAGAGGATAGGACACAGCTTTTAGAAAGTGCGCATACTCATAAATGTCACAATCAGCTCCTAAGGACAGAACACAGCACATCCTAATGGCACACAGCTCGTGTAACAAAATGCTTATGCAAGACATGAATGTTTCATAAGCATTCATAAAATTAATCTCATGTTTTCATATCTTTTTCCAAGTTCATATGTAACGTCCTCCATTTTATGGAATTTTAAGGAAATTTTAAGAATATTTCATAAATGTGCGAGAAAATTTTTCGCAAAAAGTTTTAATTATTAATTATTGTGGAGTGTTAGAAATATGGTGGAATTAAAATCGGGTAAGTT
>CANYCX013033986.1:0-15246 GCA_948193385.1 Breynia disticha f. nivosa | reverse complement strand
TGTTGGGATAACTACCCAAATCTTAGTTTGATAGAATTGAGATTTGTTGGGATAACTATCCAAGTATCCCACATTGATTAGAAGTGAAAGTGTAAAAGGGTATTCCCCTTATAAATAGGCTATAGGCCTTAGTGGTTAGGTGGGTAAAACCCTTCAACTTGAGTTAACTAGTGAGGTGTAACTTGAGTTTGAGAGTGAGAGGGTTTTTATAAGTTTTGTCCGTTCAAAAACTGTAACATTGTGCGGGTTTTCACAATTTTTGTCCGTTCCAAAAATTGTATCTTTTATCTAGTGGAGATCGTGGAGTAGGTTTATTGTTGAGAAACCGAATCACGTTAAAAATTCTTGTGTTCTTTATTCTTTATTTCTCTATTATTATTATTATTATTGTTCCTGTGGGTGTTCTTGTTTGGTTTGGGTCCTAACAAGAGTTGCTGATAATCAAGACTTATCTGATAAGCTGACAAAAACATCTTAGACTTCTGTATAGTCAGTAAACCAAGAAAGTGAACAAGAAACACGGTCAGATGCACCACTATCAAGAATCCAGCAAGGGTTTGTACCTTTAAGTGAACAAGCAGTCATCAATGTCGTATAAATATTAACTTTATGTGCAATAGGTGACGTTGAGGAAGCAAAATGAGTATGTGTAAGAGGATAAGAAGATGGTGTAACAGTCCTGATCTTGTATTAGAAAATGAATCTCCAGAATATTCTCCAGTGGAAGTAGTGATTCCTGGATAAGAATTGTTAGTGATAAATGAATCCACTGAAACGTTATTAACATTGTTGGAGTGACCAATGGGGAAACCATGCTTCTTATAGCTTTTTTTGACTGTGATTCTCTTTGCCACAAAATGTACATACCGGTCTCTTGCTATTTGTTGTAACATCCTCTTCCTATACTAAAATGTCCACCTCCATTTCTTCCTCCATCGAAATTCATAGTTCTATTAAAGAAAACTATAGGTTCAATAGGAGAAAGGATATTCATCTCATGTTCATGTTGTAATACCAATGAAATGACCTCATTCGACTGAGGCAGAGGCTTTATCATTAGAATATGAGATCTAACATTAGAAAATGTGTCTCTCAAACCTCTCAAGAACTGCGTGACTTGATCAATACTTCAGTGTTCTTTCATTAAAGCTAAACTACCATAAGGACATTCATCTACTCTAGTTGATAGAGGCCTCAAAATATTCATTTCATTCCACAAGATTCTAAGCTTGGTATACAAAGTAATAGAAGCATTACCTTGCTTCAACATCGCTAATTCTTCCTGTATACTTGTCGACTTGAACATGTCACATTGGGAGAATTCACGTTGGGAGAATCGATGATCAAGATCACACCATACATCTTGCGCACTCTCCATCCATAGAATATTTTTTGAAATCGAAGAAGAAACTGAATTACGAATCAAGGTTAACACCAACGTGTTACACCTATCCTAAGCTCCAAACAACAAATCTCTCCTGTTTGGCTTCTGAATCGTTCCATTAACAAAACACAACTTGTTTTCAGTTTCAATGTGTCATCATCGCCCGTTTCCATTTGTGATAATTCTTGTCATCTAACTGATTTGTAATAAGTCAAATAGCAGAAGATTCACTAGGATGTATATAAAATGGACTGAAAATTTTCTCCTCGACTCTAGTATTCTGAACTTTTGAGTTATTCTAAACTTATGAATTTGCCATCAAGAAAGTTTTAAAGTAATTCTAATATGAGAAGAAGAGGATGTGAGAAAAAGAAGATCTGAGAATCGAGAAAGATTCAAGAAGAAAAGAAGATGATTAAGAAGAAGAAATCAGAAGATAGTGAGAAAGAAGAGTAATAAGATTGAGAGAGAATTCAAGAAAATGATTTGTTTCTAGAAGGAACTAAAGATTTGATCTAATATCATCTAAGAAATCAGGAATGCAGTAAGTGAAAGAGTTTTCATTAATTGATCAATGTATACACTTGCTGCTGTGTATAGGAAATGAACAACTCTGCCAACTCATCTAAATTAACAAGCAATGGTGGGAAAAATTGTTACAGTTAGTTACTAGATGAATATGAGAAAAGATCAACTGACCGATTCTATACTATCTCTGATAAAATGTACACAAAGCTGCAATTTTTTCTAAGATGTCGTGAAAGGTATCACAACATGTGAAGGTTAATACCCTAATTAAAATGGTATGGACGTGTGTACACATAGAATAAGGTATGTGAACTAATAATATGGATGCAGCGACCAATGAAATACTATAGTCGAGACAACATTTTCTGGAAGATGAATGTGCGAAGATTCGAAAAGATTTTTCTGTTCTTCTTCTTCATTTTCCTTAGTGGGGGCATGGATTTTAGACAAATCTCTTTCCTCCATTAAAGTTGAAAGGAATTATGATAAAAAACTGTCTAATTTGCTATTTGGATGTAGTTCCATACCCTCCTTTCTAACAAAAAAAAAACATACTCAATGCTTTCTGGGTGGACCACTTCCCATAAATATGCATGCTAAAATTGTAAGGATGAAACATGTTTGTTTAATGACGTATTCAAGATGAAATTGTGGTGGGTGCACCAAGTTTTTAATAAAACATTGTAAACAGAATGAAAGTTTAATAATGTTCACATATAAAGTCAAATTATACATAATACAAACACTAAACTTTAATTTTCAACCACAAAAACAAATCAACTCAATTATTAGCTATACAACATAATTAACACTAAAACAAATCATAAAGTCTATATACATACTATTCCATAGTTATATTTATGTCAAAAATACAAAAAAATATATATAATTTGTTCGATAGAAAGCCTGAGTGAATTTTCATGAATAAAACACATTGAATTGATTATACTCATGGAATTCAAATTCAATACATTTAATCATTGAATCACAATTGACAAACAAGGCATAAGCAAACAATAAATAAACTATTAGAATCGATTACTCAAGTTACAACTTAGGGTTCATATTCAAATCATAAAAAAAAAGAGGAAAAATTCGCTCAATCACCGATACTACTGCCACTGGTGGTGTGTGTGTGAGCCATTCTTGAAGGAACTTTGTTTGATTCAAATACATATGTTCTCGTTTCTTTCTTTAGAAATGGCATTGTTTTGGTCGATACTTTGCTATTTTTAATCGATACGAATAAATGGTGTTCTTTTCCCTGAACAAAGTTACGACATTTGGTTTTTATTCTATTTTCACATTCTGTGTCAAACAACGTCACTCCTCCTCATGAAATCCCTAATCCTTCTTCTTCTTCTTCAACTCAACTTTTGGTCCTCCATAAATATTCTGTCCACTTGCGTCAACGACTCCATTTTTCTCCCAGACATCAACAACTGGCAGCTCCACGCCTCCACTGGGGTTCCTCTCCTCTTCCTGTCTTTATCGGTGCAAGAGATGCTGAAACCCCTAACAATAAGGGGTTCTACCGGTGCCAGTGGGGGAATGTGCCCTACACGCACCGGATTAGCTCTGTTCATGTGTTCGTTATACTTAATCTTACTCATAAAATAAATGCTTTGATTTGTAAGGGACTCCTCAACAAATAGAAGACTCTCATGTTTAACTCGTGTACAACATAAGTAGAATAGAAGTCCATGTCAAAAAATAACATATCATCATCGTGTATGTACCTGACCTGTATATATATATTCATTGCAAGTATCAATAAAAATCAAGCATTGAGTCATATTCTCTTCATGGTATCAGAGTCTGAAATCTCCCAATCGACTAAACAAATTCTGCCATGGACAACGCAACTCTTGTTGTCACTAATCACAATCAACCTACATCAATTTTCTCTGTCACCATTCCTTTGAAACTTACATTCCCAAACTACTTGTTATGTTGTGCACAATTGCTTTTGATCATGCGTGCTTACAATTTAATTGGGAATGTCGATGGCTCCAAACTTGGTCTACTAGCCATTGCTGACAATTAACCAGTCTTGAATTTACATTCTCGTTTAAACACAATCAACTTATGCTCAGTTGGAAAAAATGTTAAGTATCAGAAAATATCTTGTAAAAGGTTTTTAGTTCAGAGACTGCACATGATGCTTGGCATAAGTTTGCTGCCACATATGCCTTAGGAACCAGGGGATGACAAATGCCAGAAGGAAATTCAAAAATTTATGGCCGTGCCAAGGACTGTGTGTATCCGATGTATGCACAGGTGTTGTACTGCATCGCTTGTCTCGTTCCATCTCTTCGACAATTCAACCTCATCTATACCAGCAACATTTCTTGCTATTGATCCACATATCTTACAGGTTCTACGACAAAATAATCGCAGATAATTAATCAGAAAATCATTTCATAAATCTACTGAAAATACAGATTTCATTTCAAGTCACTTGTCATAAATATACTCAAGAACAAGGAGCAGTTACAATAATAAAAGAGAATGTGGCATTACATTCGAAAAAAACAACTATTAAGCTCTGTGAAGAAGATAGATGTTCTAATAGAAGCACCCTATTATTAACACTTCTCAAAATCAACATATACATATAATTCTCAAGTCCATATGTTGTTGAAATGTCATTAAGAAATAGTCTTATTCATTATCCTTTATTTTTATTAAATTTATTAAGAATTTAGTTAAACCCTTAATTAATTTAGTCTATACATATTAAATTTACTTCAGATTTGTTTCAAAAATATTAAATTTAGTCTAAAAATATTTCTAAATTTATTAAAAATTTATAATAATCATCATCAATCGTCTAGCACACACTCTACATTGTATTTTTAGTTATGGAAAAGTTTATTTTATATTCGTTTAAGACAAATTTTACTCTCCCTTGCAACATTTTCTGGATCCATCACTGAAAAGAATCGTCTTTAGATCTTGTTGTTTTCTGATCATTTTAATATACATTATTTTTTTCTTTCCTATTTTAAAATTGTAAAAAAATATTATTTTAAATATTTCAATTTTCAAATAATTATAATTTATTATTTTTTATACATTTTTTAAAAATATTCTCACAATATATTTTTTAACTGTGCATTTTTTTAATATTTTAATAACATTAAGTGGTACTCTCAATTACTGTATTTAATTTAGTAATACTGTCATCATTTTAGATATTAATCAGATTATTTAACTCAATTAATTTCAAAATTATTAACTGAACTACTCTTATCATGATTATTAATTAAAAAAAAATTATTAACTAATTTATTTTTCTTAATACTTGGAAAGAGAGAATATTAGTTAATGTATGGACAAAATTCTATATCTTTATTTATCTCATATATTAACTTTTTAATATAAATCAGTCATTTAAATATTTATTATTTAATTAAAATAGCTCAATAAAATGAAAGTCTTATCGTTCTATCTTTGTTTTTTTTGTTTGAACCACAAGGTATACTGGGCACCCCAGAGTAATCCTCATTCGAGCCGGGCAGGACCACAAGGGCGGCAAAGCTCTCCCAACCAAGTTTTAACGCAGCTGCGTAGCCAGAACCGGAACTCGAGATCTCTGGTTAAGCTAGAACAACCCCACGCCAGTTGATCTATGCGCTTGGTGGTTCTACAACTATCCTTGTTAAAGCAAAGAAAAACGATCACAAATTTCAACTTAAGGAAAGTAATGATGGACGAGGAATATTGCGTATAACAGTAGGATTGTGACGCCAAATTTTACAAAGTTCATTTTCGAATAAAACCGATTTTCGCACCCATTTATTTTTTTTAAAACATTTAAGTTAAACAAGTTATGCAAGAGAGGGAAAATAGATAAATAGTTTTCAACACGTTAATACAATCATTCATCAAATATAGTTTAGAAATGCGGAAGACGTGAAAATCATTCAGTACGATACCTTCATAAATCTCATCTATACTAATGTACGTATAGATTACACAACATACACAAGCATTCACAATATTTAAACAACTGGGAGCCTGACCTTCAGTATCGTACTGCTAGCCTCACTGATCACGTCGTCCCATCTCTGGTACCTGTCACTCTGCACAAAATCTAGCAAAACACAGGTGAGTATTTTCAATACTCAGTAAGGTTGTCCCTCAATGTCATTAGTATGCTGGGGTGTAGGGGTGTCCTCGACCATCCTGGCCTATCCTCCCTAATTGCGCCCTAAAGCCATCTCACACAACAAGTTCTTTATGTGTTTTATTCTTCCATTTCATGTGTTTATTCACTAAAGAATTCATCCTAAATCATTAGGATACTGTAAATAATCATTAGGACATTATTTGAGCCAAAATAAGGTTTCTGCAAGAAAATAACGTAGGTATAGGCACAATTAACACACGTTATTCTTCATTAAGTACCCAGGGTATGAATAACATATGCCAAGGTGTAGTTAACGTATGTTTAATATTATTAACGTAAGTTATTTGTGAAATAACGTACGTTAATTCACCCAGATCAGTTCTGTCCGAAATTTCCAAAGTTTCTATCTTCCATACACTTATCATTTCTTATTAGGTATACCAACAACCCACAAGGCATTCACACAAGTCAAATATACATCCAAATCATCCTACTTAGTCATTTAATCATGTAAACAACACATTACATGAAGATTAAACCACCATCATGAAACATTCATGCCATTCCCACAACCATCAAACACCATCCTACAACTCATACATTTTCCCCAACAACATGTCTTATCAACCAAACCACGATAACATTCTTAACAACTTATTCACACATATCACATATCATTTATCATCATATTAATCATTAGTCCTTCAACACATCTCAACATAAACTTAGAGGATCAAAACCATAATCATAATCTCAACATAACATCAATCATTCTTCACAATCTCATACATATACACAATCATCATTAACATTCTCTCATTCATATTCATACATCGAGTTATTCAATTCCATATTCATTTATTCAACAACAAGGCAAACCATACCGTCAACCTTATCTTTTTATCATCAAACCATCACATATAACCCCAATCCAATAGAGCATACAACTTATTCAATTCACATATAACCATACAAGATTATTTCCATCCATATAGTTCATTCATAACTCATACGAGAGTTCAAATCATACAATCACTAATTTTGTAGATATCATAGCCCAAACTCATACGCATTCAAATTCCATGCCATTCAATAATATGTATGCATAATGAGTGCTCGTGCAATGCTAATGCATTCCCACTCGAATAATGTGCTCCATAGCCTTATTGTAAGAGGAAGTCCATTCTCTTCATTATTTGTGAGCATAAGCTCCATTTCCTTGTGAGTCAAAGCTTCATTGTGAACCGAAGTTCCATTGTGAACCAAAGTTCCATTGTGAACCGAAGTTCCATTGTGAGCCGGAGCTCCATTGTGAACCGAAGTTCCATTTTCTCAATGCATGACCATGCACATGCTCATGCCAACACATTATAATATGTATGAATGAAAATCCATGCATTTCATCTCAATTTTTCCTCAAAACACGTGCATATGAATGTTCCACAATCAATTCATGTCGCTCATAAGCCAACATATTCACACGGCCAACTAGTGTCATATCAACATACAACAATTTGCAACTCAAACGAGTTCGTCATATATCTCAATAGGAACATTCGCAACATGCACATGAATGCTCAACACAAATCATTACCTCATTAACACTCACAATGTGCCCTTAGGCCATATTCGCATACAAGCTGAACATATATCACCATAGTCATCAAACGACACTAACACCATACATTCACACATTCAAACCTACTTCATTATATGCTTACACTTATAATCATACAACTCATCTCATAATTACACCACGCTCATAAAGAGGGAAAACCCCATATAAAACATTTTGTAAGCCATTCACTTTCCATTCATTAATTCATACTCGCAACATTTTGCAACATAACAACCATAACTCACCAAGTCCAAACAAACCATTTTCCACATTTCACATTATACATTCCATACACATAACACATCATAAGCGAACCATCAATGTCCACATATTTGGTTCCTAAGAACCCATTTCATAACAACATAACCGCACAACCAATAACAATCATCACCAAGCAACCATACAAGTAAAACCACTTTCGTTAGTAAGCAATTTACTTACATAACATGCACTTACATGCTTATCAAGCCCCAATTCAGTTTCATTTTTCATTAAGATAATCATTCGTACAAGAATTAACCATTAACAAGCCAAGCACAACAAATAAGTGGCATAAAAGCACTTACCTCGTGTTCCGCGACTCGATTCGGCCCCAAATCTCCGATTTGGGTTCCGGTTGTTGTTTCCTACACACATTCAATCACATTTACTATGATAATCAACATTCTATACTTATTTTTCCATTTATCTAACAATTTCTCCCAATCCCAAAATTCCTGCACAAACCCTAATTCTTTGAATCTCATCAAATGTTATGTTTTTAGGTAAATGGTTTATGGAATTTTAACCTACATTGAAAACCCATGAAAACCCTAACAAATGCAAACATTTTCGACCACATTTCACTCATGAATCAAGGATTCTTACCTCTTCCCGTTTTTCCTTTGCCCTAGAATGAAGATGGATCGATCGGAGGGTAGAATCGCTGTTAATCCGCTGCTAAGATGATGTTTGTTGGTAGGTTTGATGTTAGGAAGGGCTTAGGAATGGTGGAGAGTTGTTGGGAGAGTGTTTGAGAGGTTGTGGAATGTTTTTGGCTCAGTTGGGAATGTTTTCGGACATTTAATGACATGTCTAGACCCCCGATAACGTATGTTTATTTTGAAATTAACGTATGTTAATAAAATGCAGATTTTTGGAAATTAAGTATGAATAATGTATGTTTATTATGGATTAACGTACGTTAATCCAAATTAACGTAGGTTAACTAGTCCATTAACATACGTTAATACACTACAGACAACACATTTCCAACTTTTCGACTTCCTTCGACCTTCCAACACTTATATTCTTATACAGACATGCTTATAACTTAAAATAAAAATTATATCAACTTAATTAACATAAATTTACATTAAATTAACACATATGTCAAGATCAAATCAAACCATCATACACATAAATTTGTACCTCCTCTATTCTTTTCATTTTCCCCCCGATCTCATAACTTAACTTCCACTACTCTTATGTCAATGCATCCGTATCACATTCCAACATTATTACTCATGAATTAAACATAAATCACATTTAAATTAGATCTTGTTCAACCCTTAAACATATAACATTTCATCCTTTACAATTTCATTCAAGTATAGGATCATTCGTTACCTTAGCTTCGACCAAACTCACACTACTTCCTCTGCACATGCGAGGAATCAAACAACACACACACGTATTTTCTTCTCATTCATAATGATTATTTAAATTTAGAATAGACGAATTTCCGGGGTGTTAAAAGGATGCTTGACGAGTTTCTAAATTGCTACTTGACGAGTTTCTAGAAACTTACTCTTAACATTATTAGTATATTTAATCGACTAAATTAATTATGTGGAAGGGTCATTTAGACTTAACATGAATTCTTTTTATACATACATGAATGTATTTCTATAAAAAAAGAGCAATAAAAGAAAGGTCTTCCTGCCATTGATAAGCTAATTCTTAAAAGTTTTTAGCATACAACTAATATCTTTATAGAATAAGCTTTTTGGTAAATGTACAAGTTAATCATCATAAATCAAATGACTCGACGTTATGATTACTTACTAATGAAAGTGATAACTACAGTTAAGAAAACAAAATGGTTGGTATTAACACTTTCGACTCTTTAATGGAATCAATATTCATAATCTTACGTTTCTTTGAAGATTTTCATTCTTTTCTTTACTCTGTTGAACAAGATGACATCTCCTCACCAGGGGTGAGTGAGTACTATCTTTACCAAAGTCCATATTTCTAAACTATGCAAATCGAACAGACTAGAAAATGCAGTAAACTTCAACCATTCCACCCCAAAAGATCAGCTCAAGCTTTCCACCTCAGTACGCATGGAAAAAGACTGAGCATGTCTTTGAGTTGATAGTGCATCACTTCTTCCAATCAATTCCTTTTGACCCTCGCCAAAAGTTCATGACCATTTTGTAAATTCTTTTTTGAAATTTGAAAGCCAGGATCCCCTTGGGACTTTCTGTAGCTTGCATTGTTTTTAGGCAAACCGTTGTTGTTACTCTCAAGGACACTTTTGATCCAAGCAATGTTGTTCATGTTTGTAGAAATGGACGTTAATTCCTAACTAGAAAAAGGAGGCAGCTCTTTGCATTTGACAAATCCAAGAGTAATTGTCTAATTTATCATGAGGTACTAATTTTATTTCTACATATATGCAAAGAGCTAAGTATATTTCCAATCAACTTGTAGCTTTTAATGAACCTGTAAAACATGATGATCTTAATGATTGTATCATTGCTGGCCTAGGACTCGAATATCAACTATTTGTCATTGCTCTCCATGTTCGACATGATAGTATTACATTTGATGACCTATTTGGTCTCCTCCTTAGTGAAGAGCCTCAACTCAAACATGATGAGAAACTCTCCACCACCTTCAATGCCATAGAAATATGAGCTATACAATCCTATTAGATTTGACCCATTCTACCTTATGAAAATATTAGATCTTAAAAACTTATCCATTCATTGTGAATACAATGGCCACCAATGATGTCACAATTGATAATGATACAACTCTCCCTATACACACATTATGGTTCTTCTTCCATGACTACACCCAATTTTACTTCTTTTAATATGTCTAATATTATTCAAGTTTCGTGTGTGTTTCATAATCTATTATCTATGTATGCTCTCACCATGGCTAATAATGTTTCAATTGAATTTTCCCATGATAAATTCTATGTCAAGGATTCCTACACATGGATGACTTTGTGTCATGGAGAGAATAAAGATGGAGTTTATATGTTGCCTTGCAACGTCACAGATCTCCACAAATAAATGTTGCCATTTTAACATGGCATCAAAGACTTGGTCATTCACATTATCTGATTATCCATTAAGTTGTTATGGTCGAAAAAGTCATAAATTGTCATTTCCTGTTTCATCTTTTAAAGCCACTTGACCTTTAGATTTAATTTGCAATCACATTTGGGGACCTTCATCAGTTAATGAGGTTGATAGTTCATGTTATTATTTGTTATTTCATGACTACATTTTCAAATATTCTTAGAACTATTTTCTCAAACACAAAATTGAGCTCTTAATTTAGTTTTCAAAGTTTCATCATTTTGTAGAACACTATTTTGGTACAACATTAAAATCCTTCTAAGCAGATTGGGGAGGTGAACTAAAAACTCTCACGTCATATCTTGATCAACATACGATAAACTCTCTTTGGCGTTAATCTTGATCAACCACATCATAAAAAATTTACCAACTCCCCTGATGAAATATTTCTCACCATACGAAACTCTCTTTGGCGTTAATCTTGATTACACTAATCATCATGTTTCTGGTTCTTTAGGTTATCCCTTTTACAATCTTACTCCAAACACAAACTTGAACCACGATAAACTCTATGAGTTTTTTTTAGTTATAGCATAATCCAAAAAGAACATCAATGCCTATAACCTTCTTCTGGTAAATTTATATTTCATGCCCTGTTTAATTTGATGAATCTAAATTCCCTTTTGCAGATCTGGTTTTGCCTACATTTGATGTTGAAGTCCTATGATCCACATTGTCATCCACTATACTGTCGCCATTTCTGTCACCATGTGTAATAGCTCTTTTAATCGATTGACAACCATAACAAACTATAACTCTATAAATCATTTGACAATAATTGCACATGTCATCCATTCCAACAAAATCCTTACCTATTAAGTCATTTGCTCTTTTAGCAGTCACACAACCTTCCTCACACTCACCTTATAATATTCCTCAGTCTGTCGCTCATCCTAGTGACTTGACAACACAATCTCCTGGCTTGAATCTTGTTATGGACTTAACAACAATAACACCAACTCAATTGGTATTGTAACCAAAACACATTCTATGTTTATGCGACAACAATCATGTTCATTAACGTTGTACTCTTTCTCTGTCTCTATAACTAATGGTCCTTCTCCCACGTCTTTCACACGGTCAAATAAACATTTTCACTAGAGATGTGCCATGTTTGAAGATGATGACGCTCTAGTTTAGAATGGAAAATGGATCCTTGTACCACCTAAAAAAGCAACTAACATTATCAGATGTAAATGGGTTTATCGAGTCAAGGAGAACCTCGATGGATTAATAATTCAATAAGTTACCATAAAGCTCACTCCGTAGCCAAAGGCTTCAACCAATGATCGGGTATTGACTACACAAAAACTTTCAATACGAATTGTATTATTTATTTCCATATCTCTTGACTAGAATATTATACAACTAGACTTCTTAAATGATTTTTAAATCGCTCATTAGTGTTGGGATAACTACTCAAATTCTAGTTTGAGTAAGAGTGAGACTAAGTATCTCACATCGGTTAGAACTCAAAGCGTAAAGGTTTCCCCTTATAAATAGGCTTAGGCCTTAGAAGTTGAGTATAATAAAATCCTATTCTAGTTAATTGGAGAGGTATAACTTAGGCTTTGGTCTTTTGTGAGAGTGAGAGGGTTTTCATAGTTTTTTTCTGTTCAAAATTATAACAGTTGTGAGAGAGTTTATACAATTTTATTCATAAAAAAATTATAACTTTTCCTTAGTGGAGATCGTGGAGTAGGTCTATTATTGAGATACCGAACCACTTTAAAAATTCTTATGTGTTCTTTGTTCTTTCTTTCTCTATGATTATTACTGTGGGAGTTCTTATCAGGTTTGGGTCCTAACAAGTGGTATAAGAGCTAAAGGTTTCGGTTCAAAGGAGGAGAATAGAGAAAGAATGAAAGGATGTCATCTTCAATATTGAGGTATGAATTTCTATTATTTAATGGAAAAGATAAATTCACGCTATGGTAGAGCATAATTCAAGATTATTTTGTGCAGTAAGGCCTTGATATAACTCTATTAGAGGAGAATCCTAGCAGTATGAAGGATATAGATTGAGATACAATTCATAAGAGAGCTATCAGCACTAGCTCCCAAATTAAAATTACTATGTTGAAGGAGACATTTCTTAAAGTTTTATGAAATAAATTGGAGAGCGCTTACGTGTGTAAGTCGTTGGCTAATTGATTGTGTATGAAGATGAATTTATATTAAATGCGTATGGATGAAGAGTTAACTTTCTTGACCACATTAATTAGTTTAATGGTTCACTTTATCAACTGTTGAATATGAGTGAGAAAATTGGGGGATGAAGAACAGGCTTTATTGTTGTTAGCATCATTGCTAAGGTATTTCAAATAGTTGATGCAAACGATTTTAGTTTGAAAGCATACTATTCGTTTGAATGATGTGATAACTGTTTTGAAAGAGAATGATAGGTTGATGAGAGAAAGCAAGAGTAGCCTTCAATTGTGTGTAGCAACAGAAGATGGTGAAATAGGGAGGAATCATAAGAGGAGCAATGGTTGTAATGGAAGATCAAAATCTCAGTCGAGAGACTTGAGCATTGTTTAGTGCCATTATTGTCAAAAGACCTGTCACATGCAATTTTGTTGCCCTCAGTTTAAGCAAGACTTGAATAGTTTGTAGGAAATGATGAAGGGTAAACATAAGAGTGGTGATTATTCAGTGAATGTGGTTAATGAATATGATGGTGATTTGCTTGTAGCTGCTGCAAATGATCTTGTTCAGATCATAATAGTTAGATTTTAGATTCTATTTATGACATTCATATTTGTCGAGATAGAGTTTATTTTCACACTTTCTAGGAAGGTGAAGATTTTGGCCACATTTACAGTGAGAGAAATGAAATGTTGAAGATTAATGGTGAGGGAAGAATTTGCTTGAAGATCTACGATGGTGTTGTCAAAACACTTACAGATGTTAATTTTGTGCCTGGTGCAAGAGCCAACATAATTTCTTTGGGTGATTTGGCTTCGAGAGGGTACACATATGTTGGTGATGGAGATAACTACACTGTGTTCAAAGGTGATGACTTGGTACCTCAAGGAAGGATTAGAGGAAAGAATATCTATTACTTAGATGAGCATTCTCTAAAGAATGAAAACAGTAGAAGAGATAAGACGAAAATTGGCAAGAGAGTTTGGTTTTTAGACAATGTTGAGATTTGTGAGAGGGAGGAACTTTTGGGATAACTACTTAAATTCTAGTTTGAATAAGAGTGAGACTAAGTATCTCATGTCGGTTAGAACTCAAAGAATAAATGGTTTTCCCCTTATAAATAGGCTTAGGCCTTAGTAGTTGAGTATCACAAAACCCTATTCTAGTTCATTGGAGAGGTGTAACTTAGGCTTGGGTCTTTTGTGAGAATGACAAAGTTTTCATAGTTTTGTCCGTTCAAAACTATAACCGTTGTGAGAGGGTTTCTATAATTTTGTCTGTCCAAAAGTTGTAAATTTTACTTAGTGGAGATCGTGGAGTAGGTCTATTTTTGAGAGAGCAAACCACGTTAAAAATTCTTGTGTGTTATTTGTGCTTTCTTTCTCTATTATTGTTAGTATTATGAATATTCTTCTTAGGTTTAGGTCCTAATAATTGGATGAATTAGTTTACATGACCCCACCAATTGGATTTGTTGACTCCTCTAAACAAGATCATGCATGTCTACTTAAAAAGCCTCTCCATGGCCTTAAATAAGCTCATAGATATGGTTTAGTTGTCTACGTGACTCATTACTGTCCTTTGATTTCATTGGATCTCACACACAGTGGCAGATTTAGGCCGACACTAGCAAGGCCCTTGCACTGACCAGCACTGACGAAACCCTTTGTTGTAGGGGTTTTATTTCTTAGTTTACTCTTGGTGCACCTATCCGCGACCAACTGCCTCATGTGGTGGGTGCACCACCTACTGACCATGTCAACTTTAGTGAAAGTTTCTCCTTCTCTCGTGTAATTTCTGTTTTTTTGCATAGTGTCAGCAAAACAAGACTGAAAAATGAAGATGGCGAAGAGAGAAAGATGATGGGTTGAGGAGAGGTAAATAAAGAGCATATGTTTGGACATTAGACTTTAGAGATTGGATGTGTGAGGACCTAGCCTTCAGGCCAATGAAGCTAGCCTTAAGTTTGTGTCCTTGTGTTATAGGTTGGAATACTTAACATACTACCGTATGCATAGCTAGTAGTATAAGTATAGTACATACACATCACATGATTTCCATTATGTTTGTTGTT
>CANYCX013031209.1:0-23857 GCA_948193385.1 Breynia disticha f. nivosa | reverse complement strand
GTATATGAAAGGAGATGATATATGATATGGTATTGGTGATGTGATATGATATGGTACTTGATATAGTACATGACATGGTATGATATTGGTGATGATTGGATTGGTGATTTATGATCGATCACGGAGAGGAAGTGGAGAGGATGTGGAGAGAAAGATTATACAGTATATAATTACAGTTGTTTCTATTATATGCTTTAATGATGGATTTATTATAGAGTGCTCTTGTTATATGTAATTTATTTGATATGATAAGATGACAGATAAAAGTTTTATTAAATCATTGACTATTCACTAAGACCGCAACTTACGTAACTGTGATTTTTTATTTCAGGAGCTGATAGTGAGCAAGGTTACCTTTCCAGATTATTCAGGTGGGTCAGCTGCTACTCCCGCATTTTCTCTCTTTTCACCAGACACCAGATAGGAGCTGTTGTACAACACATCTGCATGTTGTGTGCATTTTAGATGTGATCTGTATAGTTATGTTTGATGTTAGTTTTGTTTAGATGATTGTTTATTTGTGGTTGACTTTTGGTTAAGTGTATATATGTATGAGTTTTGATGTTGCTTTCTGAAATAGTACAAGTTATAAAGTAAAGATAATGTTAAATGCATGTGAACAGTTATATTATGATAATGCTGGATATAACTGATATAGAGTGAGAAATGCACAAGTATAAGATGAAATGAACATGTTGATTTCAGGTTGCAATAAGTCAATACGAGTTGTGCTTAAATGACACATTGGTCATGTTGAATGAACATAGGTCGTGCTGAATTAACACGAGATTGTACCCATGGGAGTGTTGATTAACACGAGTTGTGCTCATATGAACTGCAAGCAACACAGGCTGTACTATTACACTATTTTACCCGTGCTGCTCAATTAAGTTTGCCATTTCACTGTTCAATCAACCAATGATATTTATTAACAGATAAGATTGAGAATATTAAAGGATAAAAGAAAAAGCTTTTAAATATACGTATTTTAATTGATTAATGATTTATTTAATTATATGACTAAGAACGTAATAAGTATATGATGTTTTATACTGTAAGATGTCTTCGACATTTAAAAATGGGACCTTTTGAAAACATTCATCACTTTAACATGACCAAGAATAAGGCTAATGACGATTTACTTTAGCAGATAATAGAGCTAAATGGAGAACCACTTCATAAATCACAACATGTTGAGGAGTTGGATGCAAGAACATTAGTACATCCTCGTCCGACTCAAGTAACCCTGAAGAATGAATTGAAGCAACTTTCATCCAACTTGAGGTATGCTTATTTAGAGGAATCGTCTACATTCCCATTTATTATTGCCTCATGTTTGAGTGATGTGCAATAAGAGAAATTGTGCTAGTGCCACAAGAGCACCAAGAGGCCATTGCATGAAGTATAGCAGACATCAAGGGAATGAGCCTTTCCATTTGCATGTATTGTATTCTCATGGATGATAATCAAAAACCTTCAACTGAACATTAGAGGCTTAATCAAAACATGAAAGAGGTAGTAAGAGCAGGGGTTGCTAAGCTTCTTAATGCAGTTATTATATATCCCATCTCTAATAGTGCTTGGGTGAGTCTAGTTCAGGTCGTTCATAAAAGTGGAGGCATGATTATGATTGAGAATGCAAAGAATGAGTTAATTCCTTCTAGGGTAGTCAGTGGTTGGAGATTTTTCATAAAATATATGAAACTCAATAGTGCCATTAGAAAATATCACTTCCCTTTGCCATTTATCTCTCAGATGCTCGAGTGATTAACTGATCATGAATATTAATATTTTCTCAAAGGTTATTAGGGTATAACCAAATATTTATTGCCCTAAAAGGTCAAGAGAAAATAAATTTTACGTGTTAATACAGTATTTTTGCTTATCACTGTATGACATTTGGGATGTGTAACGCACCAACACCTTTTAAATGTTTATGATGACAATATTTTTAGACATCATTGAGGTTATAAATGAAATGTTCATGGACAAAATTTTGGTCTTTGGTAACACTTTTGGTGCATGTCTCTTAAATTTAGCATGTGTTCTTGAAAGGTGTAAGGAAACAAATCTTATCCTAAATTGGGAGAAATGTCATTTTATTGTAACAGAAGGTATTATTTTGGGGCAGTGAATTTTTGTTGACATAATAGAAGTGGATAAAGCAATAGTAATTGTCCAATTACTATAACCTATATCCGTTAGAGGAATCCAAGGCTTCTTAGGTCATGTCAACTTTTACAAATTGTTCGTTTAGGGTTTTCCAACTATTATGAAACCACTTTGAGCATTGGAAAGTCATGCCATTTTATGGTAATGAAAGGTATTATTATGGTTCGTAAAGCACGAATCATTTCACTTTAATTTTGAGTGTCTTGTAGCCTTTAACAAGTTGAAGAAAGCTTTCACATCAGTTCCAATACTCTCATCTCCTGATTGGAAAGTTACATTTGAAATTATGTGTGGTGCCAGTGCCTTTGCTATTAGAGCAGTCTTAGGTCAAAGAAGAGATGAGTGACCACATGTGATACACTATGCCATCAAACTCCTAAATTCTGCATAGGTTAATTATACAACCATAAAAAAAAGCTATTGGCAGTTGTGTATACAATGGATAATTTTAGGTAGTACTTTACAGGATCTAAAGTTACCATGTTCACCGATGACTTGGTAATCAAGTACTTGATGACTAAAACAGAAGCAAAACCACAATCGATTTGATGGATCCATCTATTATAGGATAATTCTAGAACACAGGATTTTGATTTAAAGATTAGAGATAAGAAAGGATATGAGAATGTTGTAGCAGATCATTTATTGCGCTTTAGAGGATTAAGATAAATGAAAGGGTCGATTTCTTTTAATTTTCCTAATGAAAGCATCATGACAATTGGAGAGAACAAATTTAGAATCCTTGGGAATGCAAATCTAGCTAACTACCTATGTTATAGAATAATATCACTATAACGAACAATGGTTCTTTACTGAGATTAAGCATTGCATATGGGATAATCCATTTATTTTTAAGAATTATGCTAGAGAAATCATACAATGATGTGTTCTGGAAGAGGAGGTAATATAAATACAAAAGTACTGTCATGCCTTGGCATATAGAACACATCATGATCTAGATCGAACTATTACAAATGTCATGTAGAGTGTTTTTTATGGCCCACAATATTCAAGGACATAAGAGACTTTGTGAGAACTAACAATGAATGTTAAAAAGACTAGAACAATTAGGTAGTGACAACAGATGCCTCAATCTGGGATTCTGGAACTTGAGTTGTGTGATCTTTGGGGGTTAGACTTAATGGGACCCATCCCAAAATCCTTTAGAAATGAATGCATTTTGGTAACAGTGGAGTATGCCTACAAGTGGGTGGAAGCAGTTGCATTACTTGAAAATATGGCTAAGTCAATGGTAAAGTTTGTAAAGAAACACATTTTTTTTGCATTTTAGAGTGTTTTGAGAAATAATTAGTGATAATTGAGTTCACTTCAACAAACACCAATTTTGCACACTTTTGACAAAATACAGTTGTCACTATAGACTGGCTAGAACATACCATCCACAAACAAGTGGCCAAGTGGAGATATCAAATAGATTGTTAAAGTATATTTTAGAGAAGACTGTAAATTTCTACATTGCTGATTTCTATTTTCATCCACATGCATTTAAATTTTAATTAATCAATCTAAAACCCAACTTTCACTTAATATTATTTCTTTCTTTTATTGTATTTTATATTCTGAATAAATTTAGATTCATGTTCCTCAAGAGATTTGATCCTAGGAGGAATACATCCATGTAAAACAATACTGACCTAGTATGCTTACTAGACACATGTCAATCATATTCAAATAGTATTCAAATAATCTATGCACATAACTTTGTGACACCAAACATCCAACACAAATGCACACACATTCATTATTAAACCATATATAGTTAATAATGTACAAGCAATCCATAAATAGATAAGTGTAGAGATATACACCTACCTCGAAACGGTCAAGACAAGCTCCTGTAGTAGCCGCTCTACCGCGTCACCTATAGTTCCTAGACATGTGACAAAATTTCCATACATCATTAGTTAATAACCAACATTGTTCATTTTACTAGCTTCTAACATAAAACTCGCTCCCTGTAATTTAATCCTTTTTCTCACGAAACCTACAAGTTTTCTAACACTCTCTCCTTTCTCTCTTCCATACCCTAAGAAATCCTAAAATTTCCCCTCTATTTTCACAAAATCCCAAACTCTTCTTCCTACACCATCCCATATTTTATTTTCCCTAAATGTAAGAATATCCTTATCTCATCCTATCCTACATTCTTTCCCTCTTATTTTTATTAAATGCCTTTCATAGAGTGAAGAATTTACTTTTGGTGATTATTTCTCTTAACCTTAGATCTTCTTATGTGAGAGAAGTATGGAGGATTTTATGTAATATTGGTGGAATTTAACGGAATGGGTGTAGAGAGGTGTTAGGAATTAATACAAGAGTGTCTTAAGGTAAGAAAGTTAATTTTTATTATTGTGTTGATGTGTATCAAGTCCTGATAATGTATGTTTTGGAATTGATAACGTACGTTATTCAACATACATTACTCTACAATTTTTACCAAAATAATGTGAATTATTCATGCACTTAACTTACATTATTCACTCTAGTATGGGTTATTCTTATCTTTTCAACATTGGCCCTCCTCTAACTCGATTCCCTTATAGTTTCTAACACTCCCATTATTACTTGATTTAAGTCATACCTTAATTTCATGAGTTAAATTTTTATGGTGTTACATATTAAACATAAAAACCCATTTTACGTTGCCTAGGTCTAGCCATACCATTCCCCATTATGTCAAACCAACATTGTGAATTACTATTTCAGGGATTTATTTTAATCACATATTTCATGGCATACAATTTGTTTCAATATGACATATAAGTATATGGTGCATGAAAAGTAAATCTTGTGATTATGGGCCAAAAAACCTAACATTAAGTACATAGTCAATCTTTAAGCTTATGGCCTCCAACTCGGATGGTTTTTACGCTCTCCACTTTGGTGTGGTGGGGTTTTCACTTTTTAGGCTTGAAACCTTCACTCAAATTCCTATCATAGAAAATTAAAATAAAAATTACAATAATCCTTTTATGGCATGCAAACCACATTTAAAAATTAAAACCCTAGGGCCATGTGTAACATCCTGGAAAAATTTTCATATTAAAATGAAGTCAAATAAATGTTTAAACATTAACATATAAAGGTTGATTAAAGGTTGATATAAGGTTGATATGAAAGAACCAAGAAAAAGGAGAAATGCTAAAAATAGCAAAGTACGTGCGGTGGGGGCAAAGTACGCGCGGTGGGCAGTACAGCGCATAGTTCACTGCCCACCACATATAGTCTTCTAAAATCTGGAAAACATATAAATTGTCACTGGAAATGTTGGATTTAAGTAGAAGGAACTGGAAGTGATGTTAAGGATATGATAGGACTGGTTTTAGGAAGAAGGGTTTGAGAAAAAGAGCGTAAAACATAGGGTTTACATAAAGTTTATGCAAAAAATTGTGAAATTCGATACTTGAATGTGTTTGATTGGAATTGATGCTGGAGGCACATGTTATTGAGTAATTAGGACTTGAATAAATCATTGTGTATGAATTAGAAGAGGGAATCATTGAATGGATGGATTTTGGAAACATTAGTCATAAAGGAAATTATGAAGAATGGTTGACTTAAGGTTGAAAAAGGATGATTTGATGATTCTAAGTAAAGAATTAATGTGATAATGGTTATTTAATGAACTGTATATGTTTAATTTTATACATGAGGATTTGTATGACGGTCGACCAGAGGTTGATTCCATGTTAAAATTATTGAGTTTTTCTTATATCCGAGGTAAGTGTTCTTACGCTTACTATATTGATTCGTAAATCTATTCTTTAGGCTTAGTTAAATGTAACACTATATGGCCTATAATGATCTGTTGAGGTTGCTAGAGTTAGACGAATTAATATTGAAAATGAATCAAATGAATGGATTGATGATAAGTTGATTTGGATGACTTATGATATTGAAAATGATATGATTGCTCAATGTTGACACATAGTTGATATGATACATATATGGTATGTTTTGATTGAGATGATGTTGATATTATACCTATGTGGATTAAAGGACTAAGCTGTGTACTATCCTGGACTAAGCTGTGTGTAGTCCAAAACCTCTCATGTGTGGCACAGAGGTATTCTTTGTGGACTGAGTTGTGTGCGATCCAAAACCCAGGTCATCCTGTGTGGATTTGCATTAGCATTTCATTTCATACATTACATTCATATATGTATGATAGTTATGATTAATTTTGCGTGGATAATTGAGCCTGCGTAGTTTGTATTTGTTGTGTGCAATATTGAATAATTTTTCTTAAGATATGTGTGATCTGACTTATTATTTTCTGTGTGGACTATTGATCTCTATGTGAGATAAAATCTATAGAATGTTGTGTGCTATCTGATTATTGTTCTGTGTGGACTTCTTCTTATCGCTACCTGTGTCGTTCAATATTATGTATGATTGATCTGTATGATCTTAATTCTGTTGTGTGCTATATTGTGATCTTTATGATCTAGATGATTTAGATAATCTTGTGTGTTGACTTAATGTATAACCTGTGTGGTTGATATGCTGTGTGTTGTTTCTATTTGTGTGATTCGTTTGACTGGCATACAGACATGCCATAGGGAGAAAATAGTTAGGTATGCCTTTGTGCTGATTCGTATTTTTCCCCTGCATATCATTTAATTTATATAAAGATAATAATCCTTACTGAGTATATTTTATACTGACCCCCGTTCATTGTTTAAATGACTGTGCAGGTTTAGCAAGGTTACCACGAGGAGGATTTGAGCACGTATTTTAGCAAGCATGGATTATTTGTAAATAACATTCAAAAGTGCATTTTCTTAAGTGTATTTCAATTATATTGATTGTAAAAGTTTATTAACACTTTTCTAAATCCATGTTTTTCTGGAATGGTTTGGAATATTTGGAAAATAATGTTTTAAATTTTGAGTCTCACATTTAGTGGTATCAAACCGACTACATTTTGAGCTGAAATTAAAAGGGGGAACCACCTTTAGAATGGCCAGAAGCCATTCCAACATGCCATTCCCATGTTATTTGGGTGCCAAAAGTCAGAAATGGCCACTAAAATGCCCACAAGCCATTCCAGAGGCCGTTCTGAGCTGGTTTCCTATAAATACTGGGCTATTTTCTTTCTCTCACTTCAAAACATAATCAAACCTAACTCTAAATGTCCAAAACACTTCGAAACACCCAAGAATGCCATTGGAGGTGGGAAACACATAATTTCTTACAATTTCATCATAAAATCCATCAAGGTAAGTAAAATTGGATGATTTTGCTTGTTGTCTTGAAGTTTTGGGTTGACGGAGGATTAGGGTTTTATGTTTAAGTTGTGTTAGGTTGGAATTAAGGTTGGAAAGGTATTGAATTGATGCTTATGATCTTGATTCCACTTTTATGTAAACCTTTGAATATGGGAAGTATGTTCTATTAGAAATTAGTAAGGGTTCTTATTAAGAAAATTTACTAAAAGTTGAGTTTGGAGGTGAAATAATTTGAACTTGTTGAAGTAGTTTAAATTGAGGTTGCTAATGATTTGGTGAATGAGTTAAGAGAGGAATAGATTGAACTGTTCTAGAGAATTTACCAGATTGAATGTAATTGAGATGTTAATCAAGAGATGTGAAACTTATTTGTGACATTCTTAGAGGTTAATGAACTTGCATGGATTGCTTGTTTTAAGAGCTTACGTTTGGAGCGTGTATGAGAGATGTTTCATGTTGAGCTTATGGAAATAAGGTAAGTGGCTACCACTTAAATAATCTATGCTTACTTTTAATAGTGTAAGTGTTATGATAGTTGTTTCCTACACTTGATCATAATAAGAATATAAGAACTTATATGTTCTTTGGATACTTGAGATAAATAAGTCTAAGTTGTGAAAGTTAAGTAAGAAAATAACTTATGAAATGTTGCAAGGATTATAGTCTCATTAAACTTATTGATGTTTAAATGAGAACTTGAATGGTCCTAAGAATCTTAAATGAATGATAAAGAAGCTAAGAAAGCTTAATTAAAAGTAAGTGTTCTTACATTTACTAATCATAACTATATGATTAATTGAATTATGATTAAGTGTGGAAATATGTTCTTTGGAAACATATTAGTATGAGTATAAGCTATGATAGCTTTAGTTGATTATATGTTGGCCTATAATGAATTGTTGAGATTGTTAGAATTAGATGAACCATGTTGGAACTTGATGTGCATGATGATAGTTTGATATGAGCTTACTTGATTGACTTTGTATGCTCTTTTACAATTTTAATATGTGGTATTGTTCTTAGGAACAAGTGATTGATTCTTTGTGAGTCTTGTATGTTTTGAATGATATGAACATGATTGAATTGGGTTGAATATAAATTGTGTGAGTTTGAGATTGAAATGTGTTAAGTATGCTTATTTAATTTTCATTGACTTAAGGTTGATGATATGTTAATGTTAATTATGAAATTCTGGTTTAAATGTAACTGATCATGTGAGCATACTTGAGTGAATGACATTATGTTATGAATGCATTATACATTCATATTGTGTTGCATCATTTGTGTGACATGGATTGAGATTGAGGTACAGGCTGGGCTTGAGTATATTCTAAGAGAGATCTCAATGTCGGTCTGGGACCAAGGATATTCTGAGCTGGGCTCGATGCCATACTGGGTACGATGCCAGTCTGAGACGGAGGGAAAATGATATGAAAATGAAAAAGAAAAGAGAAAAGAAATGGAAGACCCCGGGGCATTCGCATGTGTTTGCATTCGCATTCATTTGCATTACGAGTCAACATTCATTGCATTATGATAACTTTTTCTTGTTGATTGAATAAATTCTTGAATGGTTGATTATGTTTTGATTAGGCATAATAGAATGAGATATCTGATTATATGGTTGTTATATGAATTGTAAGAATGGATGATTGAATAATTATGTTTTGATCTTATATGTTGATAAGTGGATTAAGGTATACAAATGGTGAAGACTTAGTCTTAATTATGTGAGTGAATTAAGTATAAGTATGAGAATATATTTTGGCATATGTATATATTAAGTAGAGGAAGATTGTAATGGTCAAGTTACATGTAAATATGGTTACATACTTTGACAATTGAAGCAAACAAGTGAAATGTGAATGTTTAAAAGTGTAAACATGTTTGACTTGGATTAATTGATAAGAGCACAATCTCGTGCTAGATCATAAAAAATCATATCAACTGGGAATGAAAGGGTGGTCACGACCTCGTGTTCATCAGCACGCCTATGCTAACTGGACCTATGCACATCATTTAACCTTAAATTGGGATTTACACTTACTGAGTATTTTTTTATACTCACCCCTTTTGTTTGTTTTAAATGATTGTGCAGGTATAGTAGGATTGCCGCGAGGAGGATTCGAGCATGTATTTTGAAAACATGGATAGTTCTGAAAAGATGTTTAAAAGAAATGTATTTTATTTTTGCATTTCATATTGTTCTGTTTAATAACTCTTTTCTATATCCATGTTTATGTTAGAAATGTTTGAAATTGTTTGATAAATAATTTTATATTTTGAGATTTTGAATTAAAATCGGAGGTAGTTTTGAGTATTTAGAAAATATTGGTTTTAATTTTGAGTCCCACAATAATAGAGTCTGATTGTGCAGTGGCGATTTATGCTATTCTGGAGGGATCACATCTTAATTCCCTGTTTGGTCTAGTGATTTCAGATTGTATTGCTATTTTGGCAACTCTAAGCGAGGCGCGAGTTGTGTTTATTTGGCGAACTGCGAACTCTGTTGCCCACCTGTTGTCAAGGGCAGCGAGTTCCATTCCAGATCGCTTTGTTTGGGGGCTTCAACCCCCTCAGTGTATTGTAGCTGCTCTGGCAGAGGATTTGCGAAGTTAATATTACTATGATTTTGATTAAAAAAAATAACTCAACTCAACAACATATATGAGTCTGAATGTATTAGAGGCCCACAATATGAGTAATGATATTTACATCACATGTATAGTCTAATTTCATTCAAAGCCATGAATTGAAAGCTTCTTGTTTATCTGCTATTGTTTCTCAAGAACCTCTCTCTGGTCTAACCATAGAGACTTGTAGTTTTTGCAATAAAAACACAGAACATATATTGACTTGCATGTTAGATTTGCCATCTCCATCATCATAAAACTCCCCTTCTCTAGTTTCTCCACTATCGTCAGCTCAACAATAACAAACCCTATTAAACTAACATTAAATGCAATCAACAAAAAAAACAGACGCATCAAATCTCCTATTTTTAGAAATTAGTTACAATTATGCAAAAACTCTGCTAGCTCAAAATTCAATCATTAATTCTCATCAAATTTAAAACACATTTTCCAATTTCAAAACCGTTAAATCTCTACACAAAATCATCGAACCTGTAAAAATATAACATTAAAAAATTAGGATAGTTGATTAACCTCTTATATACAACTGCAGTTTTGAAAATCGAATAAAACTGGAAGAAAAAAACTAAAAATAAACTTAAAACCAACATTTAGTGAGATGAAAAAACTATGTTATTTATATTAGAAAACAATATCAAAATCTAATGTTTATAGAAACTAATTACAATTATGCATTTTCTTCAAATTTCACATTGCATTTTTTATATATGTGTTAATAGAATTAAAAATAATCTTTTATGCAATGTTGATTACAAGTTTAAAACATGTTAATCTACAACAAATTATTAAGTGAATAAACATGAAAGCTACTTTTTGTAGTTTAAATATTAGTTAGGAAGTAAAAGTTAATTTAAAGTTTATGTTGAGTAGACTAAGACATTTGACTTTCTTCGTAATTAACATCCAATCAACATTTCGCAATTGCAAGTATTCTAATGAAATAGTTAAATCTTAGTAAAAATGCATTTATCATTAAAAAACACAAATTAATAAACACATATAAGAAGTAATATTTATATAAGAAACAAATTGAAAACAAAACAATGAAAACAAAGTAATGTTTATTCAATTAACAATTTCAAAATATGAAATAAATAAAGATTAACCAAATTAATAGAAAGCTGAACTTATTAAAAGTTGATTGTAAGTTTAAAAAGGTAAATCCAGGACACTTCCAAGTTAACTTTTTGTAGTTTGAGATTAATTAGGTAGTCAAAGTTGATTAAAAACTTATATTAAGCAGATTATGAATATTTATTTTTTGTGAATAAAATTAAATGAACATTCCGTAGTTGATAGTATTTAACACATAACATAAACCTAAGAAAAAATATATTCATCATGAACAAGCAAATTTTAAAAAATAAAACTGACACTTAAAACAATTAATGCAAGAATTTGAAAACAAAACAGCAAAAACGAAGTTTAAACCAAAGTAACGGAATGTTAAACCTATTAAACTTAGATAAACAACAAAAATAAAAAACAATTCATAAACAACGAAATTGGTAATCGAAGATTATAAAAAAAAAATCAAAAAATGAAAATAGCATATTTAATAAATCAAAAGTAATTTTTGTTGAAAACTGGTATACTATGAATGAAAATCAAACAATAGATTAATTATAAATCTTTTATATTGTGGGACTCAAAATTTAAGACCATTTCTTGCCTAATATTTTCAAAAACATGGATGTTATATGATTATAGTTGAAAAGTCAACAACTTATCAAATATAAAAGTTTATACAAAAGATATTACAATACAAAGGTCAAACTAATTTAATCATTTGAAAACCTTGTATTACAAAATAATCCACGTTTGTTAAATCTGTGCTTGAATCCTCCTTATGGAAATCCTTCTATACCTGCACAACATGTAAAAAATAAAAGGGGATGAGTATATTTAAATACTCAGTAAGTGTTATTAGATTTACTGTTTAATTGAAATGCAGGGGAATTTCCAGTTAGCACGGGACGTGCTTGATGAACACAAGGTCGTGCTCATCCTCTGATTCCCAGTTTCATCTTCAGCACGAGACATGCAACTCAAATTGGTCTCTAGCACGAGGACGTGCTGGTCAGCACAAGGGCGTGTTGAGCTTCAGAAATGTATACTCAAATTCTATTTTCCAGAATTTAACACACAACAACATTTCCATAAGTCTCTTATGTAGCTTAGGTATTTCCTATACCATTTCTACAGTTCAATATAACCATTTTACTTGGCATAGCATTAAGCTTCACTAAGAGCATATCATTCAAAGCATAACATATATGCTTACTTACTCACACAATAACATTTACACACAGTAACAACACTAACACAGATTCATCAAGTATAAGCTCAAGCATAGCCCCATAACACATGCTACTTATCATACCAAACCATTACCACACAAATCTAATTCACACAGCACACATAGCAGGAATCACACAGTAAAATCAACTACACAGTCCATTAATCACACAGATTAATCCAGCACAAAACCTCAGTATCCACACAGGAAGTCATCTCAAGGCATTTCTTATATATGAATGCATTTATGAATATGCAATGTAAATGCATTTGCACACAACATGACCCAGGTTTATTCTTGTCCTCTATAGCACAAAACAGAGGATTCCTCTATAGCATATAACAGAGGATTGACACACAGCCTGAGCACACAGCTCTGAGCATATAGCTCGTTAATAAGGACATCACATAGCACGTCCAAGGACAGCACACAGCAAGTCTGTATCCACACAAATGTCGTGTCACACAACACGTGAACATATATGCAACATTCGTATAATAGCACACAACACAACCACACAGAAACACGTAGCATAAACACACAGAAACACATAGCTCATATATACACACAGCTCATATCATGCTTTGCACACAGAATAATAGAATATAGCATTGCATTGAGGTATGTAAACTCATCACATAGAATATAGCTCACATAGATACTAGGCCACAAAGCAATATAAGTATGATCATAAGATCATTTCATCATAATCAATCAAAGCACAAAGCTTTCTTATTAAACACATAAATTGGTTCCACAAAAGCACACAGTTCATAATCCACAAAGGTAGCAAATATGATCGCATCTTATTATGATCATAAGTTCATTTCACTTATGTCAATTAATATGATTTGTATTCAAGTCCTTTAGACTTATCTTTCCTTTCGTTTTTATTCATTTACATTCCAAAGAAGTATGAAATTAATCATACTAATGTAAATTGTAAGCGTAAGAACACTTACTTACCATTAACAACTCCAAACTCATGTATTTATATACATAACATCCGCATCATTCTTATCAATCCAAGGTTATAATATTTACAAACCTTTCATCAGTCATAAGTCATAACCACAAAGTATGAATCACTTTAATAAACTTAACATAACCATACCAAGAGTAAGTATAAAACACTTACTTCCAATTCCCGGAGAGTCAGCATGGAACCAATGTTGATAAGTTCTCCGAGTGTAAACTCCTAATACATAAATTCCATACAATTTCATTCAATACATATGAATTTCATTATGAAATCTCTTATAAGATAATAACTCTCAAATCCCTCTCTTTCATCACCATGAAACCTTAACTCTCATAATGTTTTCTGATTAACACTTCCTACTTATTCACCAAGTTACAAACACTTCCAATCCAACTAGAATCAATAAATCCACATAGAATTGCTCTTATTCCCTCTTAAAACCAAAAATCATAATCCTTCTTTTACTTATACTACAACAACAATATCTATTCAAACACAAAGAAAATAAGAGATTACCTTACGTTTGCTCATCTTCCGTAAACATCCTCCAATTTAATTACAAATCAGCCCCAAATCGTCCTTTAAGATTTTCTCGGTTTGTTTCTCAGTTTCTATGAGGTTTCTATATGTTTCTGTAAGAAAATGAAGCTTCAAACTCAAGCACCGCTTTTTAATCCACTTGGCACGACCATGGCACAAATTCTGCCAACAAATCGTGCCAAACATTAGTGGCACGGTCCACATTCAATTTAGCACGTCTCGTGCTCATTTGTTGTGCCAACATTTTTAAGGCATGGTTCAACCATTTCAAGCACGAGTCGTGTTTCTTTCTTCCCTCATGGCACGACCAACCAAGTCAAGCATGGTTTGTGCTTTTCTTTCTCATGCCATTCCACTTCCATCCAATTTTCTTTGAAATGTTAAGGCTTTTAATCTTAATTTTTCATATATATATATATATATATATATTTTAAATTCAGGATGTTACATATATAAAACGACAACATTCAAAGTAAAACATGCTAAACGTAAACTTGAAATCAACATTTTATGAGAAGAAGAAAACTATATTCTTTATTCTAAATAAAACAACATAAAAAAATCAGCATAAATATCAAGTAATGTTTATTTAAACAACAACTAGAAAATAAGACAACATAAACAAATCTTAAACTAAATTGAGAGAATGTTAACCCTATTTTTTTTGTAAGTAAGCATAAAATCAATATTTCATGATTGAGAGTTTTTTTAACGAAAGGAATAACATAAAACCTAAGGAAAATACATTTATAATGAAGAAAAATTAAAAATAATGCATATGACAAGTAATGTTTATTTAAGAAACAATTTTAAAAAAAGACAATGAAAACAAAATAATGTTTATGTAATCAACAATTTGAAAACAAAGTAATGAACACAAATATTAAACCAAATTAACAAATAGTTAAACCTATTAAAAGTTGATTATAAGTTTAAAAGAGGTAAATCATGGACACATTGCTTTAAATGAACAAACATTTGAGCAACTTTTTGAAGTTTAAAATTAATTAGGTAGTAAAATTTGATTAAAATTTTATATTAAATAGATTGCAGACATTTGATTTTTTGTAAATAAATATGAAATCAATATACTGTAAAAATGCAGTCATCATGGAAAAAGCAAATTAAAAAATCATTTAAACTAACACAAATAATAATAATTAATATTTATTTAAGCAACAATTTGAAAACAAGACAGTGAAATCACAATTTAAATCAAATTTAAAAAATGTTAAAATATCAATCATGTACACATTGTCTTAAGTGAAAAAAACACATCTCAATATCAAAGGGTACTACATTTTAGCATGTTAAAAGTTAATTAAAAGTTGATTCTATGATTATTCTTCTATTATGTACAAAGTATAACTTGATACTGAACAATAAGAGTATCCAACAAAAAAATATTTGTTCCAAGCAACAACATAAACTTGTTAACAATCATAAATTATAAATTTAATGATAAAAAATTGATCCAACTCAAGTATTTGAACCAGCGTTTTAAGACCCGGCCCGACCAACGACCCAGACTAACAACCGGGTCACTGGGTCACTGGTTCAACCGGTGGGTCACCGGTCGAACCGGACAAATATAATTAAATAAAAAATAATTATTCCATACTCTTTTGCTATCCTACATCAATTGTATTCCATACTCTTATTCTGATATAAAGACTAATTAATAGAGATATTATATTTCATACTCTTATACTATCCTACATTAAATGTATTTTAAAGAAAAATAACATAATAAAATTTGTTGTAAATATATCATGATGTCTCACTATTGTTAAATTTTTAACATTGCTAGGAAGTTGAACGTGATCTATCATAACTTATGCGTATTAACCGAATTTTTTTGAAAATCAATGAGCATTAACAGATTAATTAGTAGTCAAAGGTTTTTTCTATTTGTCGTAAACCCCAAATTAATTAGAACCACTTTTACAGAGAATCTTGAATAAAAGTGCAATTAGCCAAAAGAAAATTTAACCACCGAAAAATCCATGTACAGTGATTGAACAAAGTTTTGTGTAAAATATATGATAAGCCATTGCAGTGTATTGTATTATTGGTGGAATAAGTAATATCTGTCACATTTTGTTGCTTGGGAATACTAATGCTTGAGAATGGATGGGGATTTGTCTTTTGAAATGGTATATACGGGTTAATTGGAAACCGGCCGGGTCACCGGGTTCTGGTCGACCCGGCCGGGTCGACGGTTTTTTACGGGTTTTAGCACAAAACGGTCTTTACAGCAAACCCGACCCGGGTCACCAGTTTTCCGGTCCGACCGGCCTGGTCGGGCCGGGTTTCAAAACACTGATTTGAACATGCTGATGAAAGCTTAAAAATATATATAAACAAAAGAACTTATAAAAAGCTATCATTTAAATATAAAAAGTTGATATTATATTTAAGCTACAAAATTTACGTACACATAAAAACTTTTTTATTATCAACTATATTCATGTAGTACAATACATCTACACAAAAAACTATAATAACAAAAATTTTATAATTAAACCTCAACAAATAAATATGAACTTTTAGATTTTTTTTAAGAAAATTATTTATCTTCCTTCAACTTCTAATTTTTTAGAACTCTTGTCTTTAATTTAACTAAAATTTTATATTTAACTTGACTGATTATTTAAAATAAAAATTGATAGATAAGCAAACAATAAATAAAAAATAGAACATATCTCAATATCAAAATAACAATATTTCAGTGTATTAAAAGTTAAGCAAAAGCTGATTTTAAGTTTATTCTGCTACTAAATACACAGTATAACTGGATACTAAATAATAGGCTATCTAAAAAAATCATTAGTTTCAAACACAAAAACTTGTTAACAATCATAAAATTACGAATAAAATAATAAAAAATGATCTATCTAAAGTCTATACGGTTGTAGAAAAATTCTTAAAACAATACATATAAATAAAAGAAGTTATAAAAAATCAATTACATTCATGTAGTACAAAGCACCTACACAAAAAAATTGTAATAACAAAGGATCTTACAACTAAACTACAACAAAAATGAATATGTACTTTCATATTTTATTTTTCAACAGACCCTCAAGTCCAACTGAACTGGTCTGTATTGACTCAATTGTGACTTACAATTTTTCGTCTGGACTTGTTACTTCAAGCTTGAGCCTCAGAGGCCACAAGTCTTTCAATTATTTTTGTTGGGATAATTACATTAAACACTATCTTTACTTTTTATATTGGATCAACAAGACTCAAATTTTGGACTTATTTTTTACACTTTTGTATTCTGGTTTTCATTTTATACGACATATCTGTTATAATCCAGTCCATCTTCTTTTTATGACTTCTCTTTTGCCCACTCCATTTTTTACAACCATTTACTTTTGTCTAGATTCTTTTAATCTTTTTTAACTGGTATTTTGAATTTTTTTCTCTTTTTTGGAACTTCATTATTTTGGTTCAGAACATCATTATGATTCAGATGCATTTTCCTTTCTTGTCATACTTCCCTACTTGTTTCTTCCGTCATACTTCTTCCATATTTCTTTTCACTTTCTTATTTTTCCTCATTTTTTTATTGCCATATTTTCTCCTACATACTTTCTTTTTTTCTTATTTGATATCCAACTAATTCATCTAAGTTTTCTGTACAGTTAAACTTTTCTTTCTTTTACTTTCCTTCACAAATGGTCAATGCTCGTAAATCATTCTAAAACTCCACATCTGATCATGCGAAAACTTGTAATTTCTGTAATATCTCCAAAAAACCAAAAAAAAAATCACTTCAACTGCTAAAAAAATAGTTAAGTTTTAATATTATTCATAGTTTGTTTCTTTCTTTTTAGTATTGCATCTTCTTAATTGTTTATATTATTCTGTGTAGCAAAATAAAAGAAGACAAGCTTCTCCATCCCCTCTTGTATAATGTTAATCAAATTGAAGTTTGTTTCATAGTTTTTGTATATTTTTGTTCAATTTAATTGATATGTATGTAAACATAAATTTAACAAAAACAAATAGTTAATGTGTTATAGAATTTTATACTCTTGTCTATATTAAATTAATGTACATGGTTTATATGTCTATTATGCTAATTGCTTTTTCTTAAACTTTTCATAATTATTCATTTTAGTATTACATTCATATTCTTATTCTTGTCATGTGTTGAAGATAAACTTAATATATACTTTTTTTTTATGTCCCGATTATTTTTATGTATTATAATTTAATATGAATGGTTATTTTTTTACTATGTACATAAATTTAAATATAAAATATTAATATAATAATTTTAGTTATATTAAATTAAACTATGAATTGTTAATACTATATTTTTATATGTGATTTTAACTTTTTTATTCATATTTGCAAAGTAATTTTAATTTTTACTTCTTTTTATGTGCCTTCCTTTTCTTATGTGTTTTATATTAAGTTAATATAAATTTAATATAAATATTTTGTTATTGTGTTATAGTATGTTATTATTTTGTCTATTTTTAATTTTATTAAAATAAACTAAATATAAACATAAAGTCCTTTTTTCATGTCCTAATTATTTTTTTTGTTTCTTATGTTTTCTATACACACTTGGTCAACTTCAATTTCTGTTTGGTTTGTATTTAAAATGATGTTTCGGTAATTGGAACATAAAGACAATTTAATAACTTGTACATCAAATAATTGGTTTTGAGATTTATCTGATTATAAGTGCTCATCTTCAAATTGTATTCATGAAATTACATTCATTATAGGTAATTTTTGAAAATTACATTATGATAGTATCTTCTAATTTTTGAAGATAGTACCAATGGTTTTGGATGTTATGTAGGGTCAATCGTATGAGTTGAATTCTAAAGTTTGTTATGCTAAAACTTTCACTTTTGATGAAAATTGCAAATTACTCTCTATATTAAGATGAAGGCCTATTGCCTGGAGACTTCAATAAAAAAAAATACATGTGTCAATGCTCTATTGTATGTAAATATTAAGGTTTACTAGATAAAATTTTCAATAAAAAAAGTCTATAGCATGATCTACAAGTGTCAGCACATAAAATATATTCATTTGAAGTCTGTAGAGCATATTGAATAAGTGTCAATATATGTAAACTATTTTTATACAATTGTCAATTGTTGGAAGAGTTGTAAATCAAGCAAACACATGTTAGCTGAATAATGAAAGTAGGATAATGAAGTGTTAAACCTAACTACTATAGAATAACAGTTGTTAATTAGTAAAAATATTCATTAATAAAAATTATGCTATATAAGGTGAGATTGGTGAGAGAGAAATATACAACAATTACTCTAAAAAAAGGTTTAGTAGTTTTTTTGTGGTTTTCATTCTATTGTGCCATGAAAAGTTACTGATGCTCTTTTGTTTGTTTTCTGTTTGCAGTAAGAATAGAAGTGAATTCATACAATTGAGGTTAATTAATTTACAATCATTCTTTAGTTCCATTTGTGTTCTGTGCATTTGTTGATGTGTTGTTGCATTCCATTTATTGTCTTATCAATAGCAAACATAATACTTATTATGTTGATCACCAAGATAAATATATTAATGAAATAAGAATATTGGTGACATGTATCTTAAAAGCACACAAAAAATTAACATAAGATGTTCATTGTAGATTAAAAGCATTAAAACTAAGATATAATGTTAAGAATATGATTTTCAATGCTTTACACTTTCTATAATCTGCTGTGTTAAACCAAAAAAATTTAGTAATGAATGCATTTTTAAAGAAAACTGTCATTGTTAGCATTATAACGCCCAAAGATGAAAAGCTAATATGAGATAAGAAATAAGAGATACAACCTTAGATATGTACAGTGGCACAATGGCAGAAGATATGCCAATTCCAATACGAACAAGTAGACAACCAATTATCATAGTCTGCACAGTTTGGGTTGTAGCAGTAACAAATTAAAGACAGGATGAATATGAGAGCCAACATAGATAAAAGTCCCAAACAATATAAGAAAGATACATACAAAATAACTGCTCCAACAACGATTAGAATTGCATCTAATTGAAATCATGAACCTTGATCCACCAAAACTTCCATTCATTGTCATTTATTGTTATGTCAATAGAAAACATAATATTGAATATTAAAAATTTGATTTCATTGCTTTGCACGTGCTATAATCTGCTATTTAAAACCATAAATCAATGCATGAAATCTTTTTTTTCTTTAGCATAAATCAATATTCTGCAATAATAATGAATTTTTCATGAAAATGTTAATAGATGTCTCCTCCACTAAAAATGAATTATGTAAATGTGCTCAATCAACTATGTGACCACCACATAAATTTAGAAATACCTCAATTTGAGGAAACTACATTTAGCATTCCCTATAAGGCTGTCCTCAATCTAAACTTTAAAGGGGAAGACAATGAAGACATTTGTTCCATCAAATTTGAAGGAGAAAGTACAGAAAATTTAGATGGATCAAGACAAGAAGCTGCCCACAAAGCTTTGAAATTTGTTCATATGATATATGAAGTGGAAATCATTGACTTCAATTATGAAAAATATATCAAGATGAAACAAAAGTATGAAGCTGAATGCGAAGAAAAAATTATGTTGATCAATGAGCTAATACAAATGGAATTTCATTGTGATATGATGGAAAGTAAATGTCAAGAGATGATGGATGAGCTGGAATATTTCAAATCAAATGAGTACAAGAACCTAATTTTAGGGAAACAAGATGATCCAAGTTCTTCAAAAGGTGCTAAAATCAAAGTTGAAGATCCTTCAAATACAATTTTGGAAATATCTTATAAAATTCCATGATATCCAATAGAATGGAGAAAGATTATATGGTTTCCTTTTGTTGTTTTGTTGGTCTTAATCATGTGATAAGATAACTTTTTTTGTTGTGATCATTTTCTTACTCTATAGGCAGCTAGGAAAATGTTTACAATCCTAAATGATTTTTTGATGATGTACATAAACTGAAGCAGAAACCATGTAATTCCTACCCATGAAGTTCTATAAAATAAAAATTAATATTTTTAGCTGCATCTATTCTTATCAATACTAAGTGTAATGTTTCTTAATATAGTATCATGTTTATGCTACGCTAAATGATAAAACCTTAGTTGTAGACAATCACTTATCAAATTACAAATAAAAAAGACTTTAACATGTCCTATTTATTGTTAATTACACAATTAATGTCAAATTTTTATTATAACATATCTACAATCAATAATCTGATGATGAGTTTATGAAATTTTAGCTTTGTGGACAATTTTCAAGGATAAAATCATCAAAACTCTTCATATAAAGTTTCAGGTATGTAACTATTACCTTTGATGAACATCAAGACAATAAATAGGCTTTGCTTTGCTGCCTCATTTATCATTAAAATTCATAGCAGAAGTTCTTTTACCTAAATAGTCTATGAGCATCTAAGTTAGTTTGTTATTCTACAAGCATGACAGTCAAAATTAAACTCAAAAAAGTATTTGAGACACTAAAAAGCTGAACTACTTTATTATAACAAAAAAGTTACTAATAAGATCAATAATAACATCACCTAAAACATAAAGAGAAAGATTTATATATAGCTCTTCTTTCACCCGAGCAGCTATAAACATCATGAACCCAATAGTGTCATCTGCTTGGCATCTTATTCATATTAATTGATTACATAGCTCTAGCCAGCATGCCCCAACCGTACCACTATATTGCTTTTGCAATATTAGGAACATCAATCTTTGTTAAATTCTCCATTTTCACCAACCTCTTTTGATTTATTTGAATGTTCAGACTACTACAATACAAATTGAAAATCCACAATAGTTAGAAATTAATACAAATGTCTTCTTTGGAACTTTGTGATTCAAAAGAGGAACAAACCATTTAGATATTGTTAAACCACTTTTGTAGCAAGTAAATCTTTTCGATTTTCCATATAAACCTCCAACATTCTGATTTAAATAATTACTGGAGATGTATTGTTCAATAAGGCTACATGAAAACGTACTTAAAGAGAACAAGGAATGTTTGAAGCTGAGCAAAAACTTTTACTATACTATGATCAGGAAATAAAATATAACTGAAACTTAAAAGTGCACTAAAAGACAAACACACCTTGACTAGCTTCTGCGTAAAAAACGTTATTAAATTTGAACTCCTGCTTACTTCTTGTAGATCTAACAACAATCTTCTCTGCCTACTGAAATAGGTTCACACATTTTTGCTTGAAGTCCTAACCTTTTTCTTCAATTCAACAATTTCTCCTACAATGACCACACCAAAGATTGAAAATTTTTTTTATACAAACCACATTTTTTCCAACTCACTCATGACCATAAACAACCATAAGAAAACACATACAAAACAAAATTTACCTTCTAAATTCAACATTGATAGTTGAATCTCATTCCTTTCTTGTTCATGCATAACACTAACATCATTCCTGAGTTATTATTAACCAATACAATCTTTTCAATACCTTCTGCTATTTGAAGTTTTATAGAGATACTAAAACTTCCATGTCTGAAGTTTTTGGAATGACAAGGATGGAGAAGTAAAGATAAGAAAATGGGTAGCTAATTGTAAAAGGAAAATGACTGTGTAGAGAAAAAAGAGGGTGGCTAGGGTTTGTGAGGGAGATGGTGTGAGAAATCAGATAAAATATTTACTTGGGTCAGAATAACAACATTCTGAAAAGAAAAGAATTAAAAAATGATAAAAAAATGTTATAATTAACAATGATTAAAAAAATTGGTGGTTGATAAAAAAAATTCTGGGTTAATGGCATGTGACATTCTGAAAAGAAAAAAAGTATTAAAAATAAAAAAAATGAAAAAAAAAATTCAAGATTAGTCATAAGTTGAAAAAATATTGGAAAAAAGAAAAATATAATTAATACAAAAAAAATAAAGACATCCACATTTAATTATAAAAACTGTCCGTTCAAATAAAAATGTGTGGTTATATTTATACAATCAAATGATCAAGAAAACGTTTGTCACGAACAAAATGTTTGCATCAAGTTTCTACTTAACTTTAGTTCTATTAAATACAACTTATATAAAAAGGTTAATATTTAATGAATCAATTGTCTTAAAATAAATTTATTTACATACAGTGTGTAGCATACATAAGTTTTCAATCTTTGGTGTTGTCATTGTAGGAGAAATTGTTGAATTGAAGAAAAAGGTTAGGACTTCAAGCAAAAACGTGTGAACCTATTTCGTAAATGCATGAATATTTTATTGAATTATCATATGTATGCTAATATGTTATTTTTAGACTAAGATTACATAATATTTCAAAATGAATCGCCTCATGTTCATCATCATCAACACCACGTGCTACTAAAGATTTAGCAGCAAAATCTGGAAATAGAAAACGTAAAATAATATGTAAGATTTACTTTTATTGAATTATAATATAGTAAAATTTTTTTAATAAAAATTATAGTAATAAATTAAACACTTCTATTTTTAACAGGTAATGAGTACTCACCTTTAAATTTGGGACTTCCAACTCACCAATGCAAATTTTGTGGAGCCATTTTTTGGTTCGAAGAAAGAGTAACCAAAACACATTATATAACAAAACCTAAATATTCTTTATGTTGTAAATATGGAAAAGTAGTTTTACCATTATTAAAAAAAATACCACTGCGTTTAGAAAAATTATATTATGATTATGACAATAAATATCTAAACAAAAGATTTAAACAGAATATTAAAATTTATAATTCAATGTTTTCTTTCACTTCAATGGGAGGCACACTTGATGATAAAATCTATGTTGACAAAGTTATCATTTAATTGGTTCTTTTTTACCATAATCTAATAATGATCCCAGATTTGCTCAACTATATATCTATGACACTGAAAATGAAATCAATAATAGATTAAATTCTCTACTAAAAGAAAATGAACAAGATGAACTTGATAATAAAATTGTATATGAATTAATA
>CANYCX013031090.1:0-14957 GCA_948193385.1 Breynia disticha f. nivosa | reverse complement strand
GATGTTACAGTGTCACATTTTCCTTTAAAGTGGTAGAATTAGTCAAGAAGCGACCATGAAGAAGGGCGACAAGTAAACTAAATGCTAACGTGGGTTCCTTCTTCCTAACAAGCACAGCTCATAATCAGGTCAAGTTGGAGTTGAGAGACATACAAAAATGAGTGTAGAAATATTCAAAGTCCATGTTTTCTGCTTTATGGAGATATGAAAGCATCAGAGATTCTTTTCCTTAGTGAAAATGAGTCTCCTGAACATGACAGTGTACTGATTCTGCTGCCACACCGAAGACCAAACCGTGTCGATACTAAATTCTCACAGCAGTTCCATTGTCGTTTTACAACTGTGGCCTTGTTCATTGCTGATTTTTCCTTGGCTACTCAAACTTCAGTGTCTTTTTTTGACGATGTGAAGGTGACACAACAAGAAACCAAGGCTTCGCATTTCAAACCAATCATTGAAATGAGCTGTAGGTAAATCTAGGTATGAACAGTAGTCAGTTTGATCGGGTTGGGAGATAATTTTTAGACTAAACTGATTATGACGGGTTAAAAAATGATAAATCAAACCAAATCAATTATGTTTCGCAGACCAGACCAAACCAAAGCAGACTACTCCTAGCTGTGTGAATTGGTCGGGTTCGCGGATTAAAAATACCGCAAATTTCAATTCAATTCAATTGTCTCAACTTGTCAAATTTTTTAATTTTAATAATACTACTTTTTCACTTATGATATTTCTACTTTTTAATATTCTAAAATTATGATTTTGCATATAACATTATAAATATTAATTTTTTAATTAAAACTTCAAAATTTAAAATTAATAAAAATAATTAACATACAATATAGCATTATTAAGATATAATATATATATATATCACTTCGGTTTGAATTCGGATTAAGAATTCATCAACTTGAAACCAAACTGAGCATGACAAATTGAAAAAAAAACCAAAAAGCGACCACCAAAAAAACTAGTAAAAATATAGTAATTCGGCTTGATTTCAGTTGAAAATGGTTGATTTAATTTTTTTTCTCACTCGTAGGTAAATCCAATTAGCCAAAGCCGCCTTCTTTTGCCCCAATATAAAGATCTCTCCTACCCCTACACTAATTAAAATACAAAAAGGCGCGGAGGAAATTTCCTTATCGAGGACAACAATAAACGCGTATAATTTCATCCTGCCAAGAAAACATCTGACTAAATGATATCTTATTTTCGATTTCGGGTGAAGATGCTGAAAAAAGATTTAACAGTCAGAAATTCTTGAAACATATACCTAAAATTTTTGCTGGCAGTGGCAGATGCTTGTTGATAAAATTCCAGATGCCAAAACAACGAACAATAATAATCCCTTTTGAGGTATAGGAAAATTATTGGCGAACCTGTGACCATGCCTTGGAAAAAGCCTGTATGTAAGTAATGCCTATTTTTCATACAAAATGAAAGAAGAATCCACAGCACATAATCACAAAACGCTGCAAAAAGGGGTTATGATACATCAAATGAAGACTTATCTTTTTCCTGTGTGATTAAGAATATAATGAGATTCATTGCATGGTATAGACAGTGTGACAAATGGAGACCCCATTTGGAACAATTGTCGAAAGATTCCAAAAGCCACGGAGTCATCTTTTAGCGAAACAGCGGTGTAGCTAACTACCAACCTAGTTGTGCACATTGTATTAGTCGGTGTCAGGGTCCATAACTAATGCCCGCTTGTCGAGCAACTTCTGTATGAGGATCAATACTATCCTTTTCATCAACACTCTCATTGGGGACCATAAGGTGATGATAATCCTTTCGCATGTTGGCTTTCCATTTCCAGAAGCATCAGAGACTTCTGTCTTTGGTATCTGTTTCTCTTTGCGGCCATTGCTGTGAAACACAAGATGCATGAAATTACGTTACAATGCATCAAAATAGCAGATGAATCGTAAAACCGCAACTCAGGTTATTACTTGCCAGCGACAATGAACTCGCCAGTAGTTTTGGTATATCTATATCATATCACATATAGCACATTCATAAGGATTAATATGTACCATTTTACCCACAATTTAAGCAACTTTTACAAAGAATGAACAATCACAAAAGTTGAAACTCTTCAAATCATAAAGACTTAAAAAGAATAATGATCTTAACTGATTTCTTCTTCTATCTTCAGCTAATGAAACTACAAACTAGTAAACATGCACGCACATGAACAGGAAATTGCAAGTCCTAAGTTGGTTCCTAAACTTCTACAATTTTACATGTAGAGATTGAAAGTTCAACGGTCGGTTGGAATTCTAATCAACATTACCAAAGATCCAAAAAACACATTACTCTAGTATGCAGCAAAATTCTAGAAAAAATTGACATGCCATGGACAATAGTATGCAGCATTTAATCAACGACGGCTATCAAATAACAATCTAATACATGAGATAAAATCTTACAAGTATAGCTTGTATAACATATGCACAATATCTAAAATGCTTGAAGAAATCCAAGCCGACCAACAATCTGATAGAAATGTAAAAAAACAATGGGCAAAGTAAATGCGCACTTTCACTTGTTTTGGAACTTGTTCCAAGCTAGAAGCTTAAAGCCTAAAAAATTCTATGAGAGCTAACAACGGTTGGTGAAAATTGAGAATGAAAAAAAAGTTGGATCGTGTTGCGTGGTAATTGGCAGTAGAATACATCCAGCCTTCATAAAAAATTAATTAAAGGGGACCGTTTATCTATGTTTGGATCAACGGTTCACAGGGGTCTTAACAGAACCTCTTTATTTCTTTTAACTTCGTTTTTTGCCTATAAAAAGGTTATCTGGTTTACTTTTTTTTCACACTTCATCCATTCTCTTAATGTCTAAAAACATCTTATCTTTTACAATAGATTTAAGTAGTAATCCATCTCAATTATCATCTAAACTGCACTCTTCTATTTTCCACCATTTGAAAAACAAATTTTAATTTCACCCAACAATGGCAAAATTTTCTAACAAAATTTTCGGAATGTTTTCTACAACAAATTTGAGTCTCCTATACAACGTAGAGATTTCAAAATCTGCTCTTTCAGACAAACCAAACATAGAAGTTTCTTCCATGAAAGGATCTTTTCCAGAGAGAATAAATACAGCAATGTAGAAAGTTAAAGCTATACGTGCGGCAAGGATAGGTAATTGGATGAGGAGAATCACAAAAAAGTAAGTTGTTTTTAAAGGAAAGAGAAACAATGAAGCAGAATTTCAGTACAAAGTCAAAGAAATAAACAAGTCAAATGAATCCAATTCAGTTATACCATCACAACAAATTGGTAGAATGAATCCTTTCTCAAATACAAGATGAAATGTAGATTTACTTATGGTTACTTATTTATTATGCATTTTATTTTACTTATTTTATTTAATCATGTTAAATGTGTGTTCATTTTAATGTCATGATTGTATTCATTTAGTATAATGTTTGTTTAATTAATGCAATACTTGTGTTTTAATTAATGTAAGATCTTTTTTTAATTATTGTTCTTAAAATAAATTGCTTTGTTGAAATTAAAATTTACAAAAAAAATAACAAATTACAAGTTCTAAAAAAGAGAATAAAATAAAATTGTTAATGAAATCTTTTTTGGGTAAAGTCGAACCTAAAATGAGATTTTGGGTTGTAGATAAAAAAAGGTCTAGACAGCACTTCCTGATGCAAAAGTACATGAAAAAAGACCGATGTGGAGTAAAGTCAGACTCAAAGGGGGATTCTAACTTACAGATGCATCGGGAGAATAACTTATATGTCCTTTTATCTTAGCGGCTACGATATGACCTAGTAATGGATTTATAAATACATTAGTGTAAGATTACAGTTGACATAGCCAAGTTTACAGTTGACATAAGCTAAATTTAAGATGTTCTAATGTTATGAATTTATATATAACTGATCAAATTTTCTAATTTTTCCTAGTTTCCGACAGTAAATTGCAGTGACAAATAAATACTGCCTATTAGATTGTCAATTTACCAAATGTAAACAAGCAATAAACAACTTGATGTAGCAGCCATGAATCATTGAAGAAACATTCGCGTGCTTCCAAATAACATTAATAGCCAGGGCCCTGATTTTTTTTCATCCATCTCAAACCTGACCAGAGCATTACAAAGATTATGCAAAATATTTTTAACATGAATTGCCAGCTAAAGAGAGGTGGAACACAAACATAAAACTGCTGGTCTCCAAAATTTGAAATCAAGCTACTATAACTTAATTAAGTTTTGAAAGATCTCAAACGAAGGCAGGGCAAGGAACGATGAGATGCATAGAAAAACAAAAATGACAAGTAAAAAACATCTAAAATAATACTTACACATTAAGTCATGAGGTGGAGCAAAGTCATAATCATATCTGCCCCTTCTGATATAGAATATGTATATCACCAACAGCACCACACATAGAAATATGAGACATGATATGCCGATTGCCACTTTACCACCAGTAGACAAATGGCCATTTTCCCAAAACATTGAGCATTGTGGCAAAGAAGGCACGCCACACAAGCCTTTGTTACCTGAGAGACTGTACACGGGTGATTAAACAACTAAACATGGGCAAAAGTCATAAATCACAAGAGCAACATTTAGCCAATGAAAATTTCTCACATCCATCCATAATGCACGCTTATTAAGTAAAAACAATGATTGGGATCACTAATCTTGTGAAGTTAGATGTAAATTTGTTACGTTTATTCCATGTACCATTTAGTTCTACTGTTTCCCCATGTTTCAGCTCCAAGTTAGGCATGTGCAAAATCTATGATGCTAATGCTATTTTCATGAAAATCCAGAAGTTTGTTTCTCACTTCTCAGAACAAGTGATGAAGAATGATAATATTACATCTAGAAGAAGTGACACTGATATGTACAACCTTAAAGAGATTGTCCAGCAAAAGGAAAATAGGATTTTCCAATACTAATCAAAAAAATATAAGATGCCAATTTTATTTGCTCCAGTTTAAGCCTTTGGTGACAATAACCGTATGGACCATTTACATAACAAAAGTAGCAGCAAAATTGCAAAATATAAAATAAGTGCTAACAGAAAAGTGTTCGTTTCTACACAGGAAAAACCAAAAAAAAAAAGAGTGAAGCAACAGGTTATAAATAGATAACAAAATTCCACAGTTCATAAAAAAACAATAAGCGGATTCCTATTAAACATTATCAAAAAAAATATAGGTGATCCGTTCCTATAATGGTCAAGAAATGATTTAATGAATTTAGTTAATGCATACGGATGAAAATCTGGGTGAATATAATGACAAACGATAGATTAGTGCAATTAGTTGGCTCAGTTCTCTGACGCTTGGACAAAGATTACATCAGTTCATGAAATTTTAATCTATTGAATCAATGAATAGAAATGTCATTCAAAGCCCTTAAAATCACCACTTTAGTGCTTATCATATGCACTTGAGGAGACAAGATTATTGGAAAAGAACTATGATAGAGAGGTCACTGAGAAGATCTCGTCGATAAGAAATAGCAACATTTAATTGAAAAGGCGAAAACATACTCAATAGCTCCACCATGCACACCAACTGAATAAAGTTCTTCCGGTACCCGCCCTTCCAACAAGTTATCATTCAACAGCCTGAAAATAAACATGATGATTCAATGACAAGCCAAATAATCCTTGCCATAGAGATATAATATACTTTAAAAATTGGAGAAGAAAATCTAAAACTATTGACCAATTAAGTTGTAAACACAGCAAAACAAACAAGATGCTCCTATCTGAGAAGGACTATGATTTACCAACCGATGAGATTAATTTATATCTTCAATGAAGTAACATTCAGAACGTTTGGGTGCACATTCAAGAATAAAATAAGCAAATATGCTAATGTTATATAGTCACAAGTTTGCCATTTGCATATTAGCAACTGAATGTTCAATGCATATCATCATCTTCCACCTGAAGTGTATAAAACTTAAACCACTAGACATATCATAACTTGCTATTTAATGAAGAAACACTAGAAAAGATATCTTCAACTCAACAACAGTGGATTTTTTTTTATTTCAGTGTCTTTGCTGTCGGAGATTATAAACTGCAATCTTCAGTGAAAACTGAGTTACACTTCTCTAGCATTTCAAAGTTTAGGATCTATAATTTGAAGTACTGAGCATTGAAGCTTCAATTAATTTAACAACACTAAAGTTTATACACAATTATTTGAAGCAATCAACTTACACAAGCTGAAGGCTAGATGAAGTCAGACTTTCTGGTATAGCACCAGTGAATTGATTGTTTGACAAATCCCTATTAGGTAAAATAACAGAGGTAAGTGATAATTTCATCGAATATATGAATATATGTTCAATGGTTGGACGGTCAGCAGAACTTACAGACGTGCAAGAGATTTTTGACCAAGCCCTGGTGGTAAGGGTCCTCCCAAAGAATTAGTACTCAAGTTTCTGCAATTTAGAAGACAAAAAGGATGAACTATCAACCTAATCTTACCAAAAAAAAAAGTACGAAAAAAACAAGACAGATTATGAGAAATAGCGTGTACAACACAAAATTACACTATATAACAATTTGATAGTTGATACAGGCAGTATGCGAAATACTGTATAAGAAATTTACTGGGAAAAAAAAAAGCAAACAATCTTAAGGCATTCATACTGCCCAGCACAGGCAAATGATATATGGTCAAATTTTGGATCAAAATGCATCCAGTTTTTGAAACAAATTCTAAAACAAGCAACAGTAAGAGTCACACTAACTCTAAATCAAACATGAAAGACGAGGACCGAGAAAAAAAAATAGTACGTGTGATTATACAAATATCAGTGGCCTCAAATTAATCATATCATATGAACTAGGTCACGCATTTGTTCAATAATTCAAATATCTAAGCATGATGAATTGAATATAAATATGCATATAAAAGTTGCCAGAGATACTTACAGGCTTACCAAGTTTGACAACAGACTTATCTTGTCACTCAAATATCCTTTCAACCCTTGACTGCCAAGATCACTAACAGGCATAAACATGAACTTATCAGTTACCATTTATCAAAATATCACACCGGTGAACCTAATTCAAATCGCTCCTCCATAGTTACACGATAGAACCTACATTTGAGTAATAACAAGTGCTGTTTCATTTTTGTTGGGGTGGCAAGTAACACCTTCCCACGCATCCCAACTAGTCGGAGCACAAGGATCGCCATTCCACCCCATTCTATCCGGAACCCGTAAAAACTCCTTCAATGCTCGCATTGCAACAACTACAACACAAAAGACCACAATTCAAACAAATGTACAACATCAATCCACCAATAACCCAAAAACAAACTCCTCAGTACCTTGATCAGGCTCAGTCAATAAATCATTAGGAATCATGGCATAGTTCTCAATCCCAGAAAGAATTGGAGCACCGACGACAGGAACAAGCCTAACACTCAAAGCTGCATTACTCAAATTCTTTACAGAATAACTCCAACTATATGCAGCAAACCTCCCAACTTGTGCAAACACATCCACTCTATTCACAGTATGATCATTCACCACAATGTCGAACACTCTCTGCCCTTTCCCTTTCACACTCGAATCAATCTCCGCAAAATGAAACATTAACAGGTAATCCAATTTTGCGTCCACAAATAACTCATACTCCAAAATGCCATTTCCAGTAACAGCCGTTTGGTACAGCTTCACGGGGAAATAATTCGGCGCCACATTAGTTTTTGCCACATTCTCACTAGTACTAATCGTCCTGAAAACCTTACTCGAATTCGTCGTACGAAAATCAAGGTCAGATTGCCAAGACCGTCCAAACAAATCAGTATCATTCGTAAAACCCGGGCCCCATTGAGTGCTCCCACAAGATAATCTGCCATAATTAACAAGAATATAATGGCCTCCGCCACCACTCAATGTGGAGGCGCCGTACGACATCGGATCAACCTGCCGGATCTCCAAAGATCCGATCACCGGCGGATCCGTCGCGATACTGTAAAAACAAATGTCAGCTTCGCCGTCGAAGACGGTGGCAAAGAGATCGGAGTAGGCCCCTTCACGCGCGAGATTCTCCGGCCATGGGGAGCGCCAGGAAAACACTAAATTGCCTTCGACGGAGGCGTCGAAGCTCGGAGCATGAGATTTGCCGTCATAATTATCGTAAACTGTAAACGTACGGAAATAGTAACGGCCATCAGGTAGAGGAATAATGTAGCAGTTCTTTTTACCAGAGGAGAAAGGAAAGTAACGAAGAGTTTTCTCCTGAGGGAATCGGAAATGGAGAGGCTCGGACACCACTGAGGTAGCGCCGCCGGTGAAGTAGCGGTCGGAGATCCAGGTGGTGTTGAATTGATCGGTTGTGTTGGTGTTACCGCCACAGTCAATGTAGTAAGAGATATCTGCAAAAAAAAAAAAAAGAATTGAAGCAGTTAAAATAAATGCTCGGTAAGAAGCATATTTAGTTAAGAAAATTTACAAAGCGAGTAAGAGAAAGAGAGAGAGTACCGAAGGGGTAAGAGAGAGAAGAGGGGAGTGTGAAGAGAAAGAGGAGGAAGAGGAAGCGGAGAGACATGATGAGACTAGACTGTGGAGTGAAACGGTGACGTTTTGGTGCGGAAAGGAGTAGGGAGTAGTGTAGTAGTAGGAGTGTTGTGGTGGTGGGGAAATAAAGGTGGAATGATGAAGGCGAGATTAGCGGGGAAAAGAATAAACAAAGATATGGTTGATTGTTGGTGTTAGATTTGACCAATTGTAACGGATTAGTTGCTACAATCGTTTCCTCATATCTTCAACGGAGGAGAGCATTGACCCGAGAAGAGTTGCGGCGAAATTGGAATTGCTCTGGTGAGGGAACTGTAGTTGATAGTGGCGGGGAGTGAGGAAGGAAATGGGGAACAGCCGAGAATTGCGTCATTTTTGCTTTCTCAAACATCTTTATTGCTTCTCATACCGCATTTTGACGTGGCTTCCATGCAATCGAACATCTTGGGATTTCATTTTTGGCGATGATATTTTTCAGAAATCAACTAAAACATTTTTTTTCACTTCAAATATTTCATTTATTATAATTTTTTTTTTTTTGAAATCAAATTTCATTTATTATAATTAATTTAATAAATTAGTCAATTCTAGTTGGGGTAAAGTTGAGAAGCATTTATGGTAGGTAGAAAGGATTGGGTGCGCTAGTGAAATATAAAAATGAAGAACATAACTAATCCTTACTAAAATAATGAATGCAGTCGTTGTCTGGTGTTGGCGAGTAATTAAGTTACTTTGTATACATGTAATTTAAGATTTTATATATAAATTAAAAATATATTTAATATATTTTAAGTTTTATTAAAAATAAAAGATTAATAAAAATAATTTTAAAAAAATTATTAAATATTATATTGATAATATAAAATGATATATAATATGAAAAAAAAACAGTTTTTTAAAGACATCTATTGTGGAGGAAGAGAATAATAAATAGTTTTAAGCATAGCCCGTGACAAGCAAACGTTAGTTAAGTAGTTTGTTGTTTAGTAAGGAGGATGCAAAACGAAGAGATGCTAAGTGGAGTTATTACTAAATTAACACAATGCTTTCAACAAATCACTTTGTTTTATACATATTATTGCCTTATATATTTTAATAATTTTTGATATAAAATATGAGATATTTTTTTTTCCAATTTGATTATGAAAAATTAGTTAAAAAATCATAAATTATATATTTTTTATATTCTTTTATAGAATATTTTTAAAAAGATTTGTTGGATTTGAACAAGTTTTTGAGTATTCTAACATAAAAAAATGTTAGCTTTTTGAACATATTTTCTAAATTTTTTATGATTTTCTTAGAAATATAAAACTAAGAAAATTAGAGATAGAAAACTGAAAATAGTTTTCTGTTAATGAACACAACCTAAGGAATTCACTTCCTTTATAATTCATTTTCCTTCCTGCATTTCCTCCATACTAACCAAGGCCTCTTAAATGTTCGAATTTTCATAATTCTCATAAATTTTATCAAAATATTTTCATCATTTTAATGTTGCGTTTGTTTGATGAAAAATAATGTTCTTTAGAAAACATTTTATATATTTCTGAATCTTATTTTTTGAAATCATATTTTCTGATATTCATACTCAAATATTTAAAAATATAATAAAAAAATTCTATATTTTAGATAGAAAAATATTATTTTCAAAAATATATTAAAAATAATTATTATTTTCTCATTAATTTTTAAATTATAATTTTATTAACTTATTTTCTATTTATACCAAACGTTAATTCATTATTTTTCTTCCAAAAAAATTCTTATATATACAATACTACATTCTTCACAATTCAATGAAACTTCTAACTATTCGTTTTTTTTAATATATTCTCTCGTTTTATTTTCTTATCTTTATATCTTTTCATTATATCTACGTATTTTCATCATTTATTCTTTAGTTATTTCATTTTTTAAAAATTTAAAAGATAAAATTTTTTTATAACATTATCATAATTTTATCTTAATATTATTTATATTATATTACTAAAAATAATAATTAAAATTAAATGAATAAATACAATTATAAAAATTATTAAAAAATAATATTTATATTTTTTCGTAAAGTTTGTAAAAAAAATTTCAGTACCAAAAATTGCATTAATTTTCTGACAAATTTATTTGGAAAATTCCGACTAAATTTATTGGAAAATTTCTACTCGTACTACAAAGTTATGTGAATTTAGTATCCAAAATTTAAGGATGGAGGAAATTTTTTATGGGTCATTTAGGGTCCATGTGAACACTAATTTTGTGTCTCTTATGAAGCACAAAATTTGTGTCCACATGGATACTAATTAGCGTTAACATGGATACTAATTTAATATTCACGTGTACATTAATTTTGTCTTGTAGGACATCTACAATGTGTTTTATAACTCATGTGGACCCTATTTTACATCACCTCACTCATAAAGGTGAGGTTGACTTGTAAACCGATTCACATATGTGAAACGGTTTACAAGGTGGGATCCACTGACAGTGGAGCTCACCACACAATTGTAAGTATTTTTAGTGTAAAAAGTAAAGTAAAAAACTATGCGGTCTCTGAGTAATACCCCTAATAATTTTTCGGTCCTCGAGTAATTAATATTCACTTTACCGATCCCCGAGTAATTGAAAAACCACTGCCGTTAATCCTTTTGTTAAATTAAGCAACAGATAAAGAAGTAAATAATTTATCCGTCCCTCTAATCATTTTTGCTTAATTTACCGGTGCCTCATTAATACACACGTGACAGGGGCAAGAATGACATTTTAACCTTTCCGTTAGCTTAATTTAACGGAAGGATTAACGGCAGTCGTTTTTCAATTACTCGGGGACCGGTAAAGTGAATATTAATTACTCGAGGACCGGGAAATTATTAGGGATATTACTCAGGGACCGCATTGCTTTTTACCCTAAAAAGTAATAGATTTTTTTAGTGGATCCAATTTTAGATTACAGAGAAATGTTTATAATAAAGAGTATAAAGTTAATAAAATAAAGAGTTAATAAAATGATGATATGTCATTGTGATAAACCTTTTGAAGAAGTTTATGATTAAATATGCTCTTACGGGCACAAAATTAATGTCCACGTGGACATTAATTAGCGTCCACGTAGAAGATAAATCCAAATAATTGGTAGCAAAATTGTCGTCCAATTGTGTCACGTGGGCACAAATTTCATTTTTGCGTCCATGTGGACGCTAATTAGTGTCAACGTGGACGCTAAAAATCTACCCCTATATAAGCTATATTTTATTTTTCCTCCTCATTTTCACCTTAGATTCACTTCAAACTGAGTAAATTTATCTGATTAAGATAACATATAGCTAAAGAAATTTTTTTTACTTTATATCATAGTCTTTATTTTTATAGTTGTTGTCTAATTATGTAATTATTGTTATCGTAAATTAGACAAGTTTTAGTGAATTATATAGTTTTTAGTAAATTAGATATTTTTTAGTAAACTATATATTTTTTTAGAGAATCATGACTTATTTCTGTGCAACTTGTATTTTTTTATTATGTATATTTTTTAGTAATATTTGATAAATAGAGAGTAAATTATAATTTATATAAATATAATTAATTTAATTAGTACTGTTAGACATTAAAGTCCGTCCATGACATCGTGGAATGAGAAGGACGAAAATGTATTTGGTATTATATTATAGAGACCAAATGTGTAATTTGGTTTATAATATAAATATAGGAAATAAGTTATTTCCTGGTCGTGGCTCTTTCATTTTAACATTTTACATAAAATGTTAGCAGAGAGTTTGTCTCTTTGCTCTCACATTGCTCTCACAATAAAATATATAAGATGCCCGTGGTGTAGAGACAAATTCTACGCTCGACATTCTTTTACTGCTTCGGAAGAGGTTGCAGACATGAGGTTGCAGACATGAGCTTGTACCCGACGTATTTTATAAGTCTGTGGGAAAGGTCGCCAGAACGATCCGAAGAAATGACTCTTGGTGTAAACGACTTTTCGCTGCGACGAGAACACAAGTAAGTTGTATTCTTCCCTTTTATTTACATCGCATTTATGCTTTCAAGTACTTAATTAAGGACTTTGAATAAAATTAAAATTATTTTTTTAATATTATGTAGGATTTTTATTAATATTTAATAATTAGGAAACAAATTATAATTTATGAGGATTAATATTCTTTTTGTAATTAGGATTTTTAGTATTTAATTAATTTATTATTTGTGTGTACATTATACAATTTCGCATTTTATATATTATATTTTATTTTAATATTTTTAATTTAATAACTAATTTAAATTATTATTTTTTTATTTTTAGTAAACATTTAACGCCAATGTAGACGCTTATTTAGCATCCATATAGACACTAAATATTTTAGTGTCCAAAATTATGCATTCAACGTTAAAAAAGTTAGGCACTAAATGTACAATTATTTATAGTATTATCAAAAAAAATTCTAACATGGTCGAAAATTTTTCAACAAACTTTGTTAGAAACATGCACGCCTTTTCCGATGGATTCCGTTTGATAGAATTTGATAATTTTTTGTTTTGTTTCACTTTATCATTAATGTTTGTTAAATTAATGCATATAAGATAGGGATGAGATGATTTCAGATCAAGATAAGGAATGTTATACATAAAGTTGGAATGCATTCTAAAAATATTTTCTGAATGTTTGTTAATTTTGTTGGGATGAAAAGAGAGTAAAAACTAATGAAGAAAAGAACATGAGAAGCTTATCTTGGCTTATTGTCAAGATACCCATATCTTGAAAAAACAAGATATGAGCTCGAGATGACTTTTTTCGGGAGTGATTTAACAAACAACTTGAAAGCACTAAAATCCTAGAATAAACATTTCTCATCTCATCCCAACCATCCCAGAGGTTAACAAACACCTCGAAACTCACAAATCTCCTCTTCTTTTATGTTCTACTTATTTTTTTGTCTGAATCAGGAGGTATTTTGAGCGCTCCAGACTAATCATTGACTACAAGAACGGCAAAGTTCTCCCAACCTAGTTTTAACGCAACTGCATACCAAAGACTTGAACTCGAGATCTCTGGTTAAGCTAGAACAATCTCACGTCAGTTGATCAACGCGTTCGGTGGTATATGTTCTACTTGATATATCATTTGAAATGGTAATGGAGACGACCCTCTATACACAATTCTATGTCGATGAAACATCGAAATTCAAGCTCATAGGACCACGTGAGAATGCACCAATTTATGGGTCAAATCATAATTGCCTCTCTACTTCCCAAACCACCATTTCATTTCATGTGCCACAATTTCTGGTTTCTCATGTGTGCCTTTACGCCTTTTCCTCTAGTCATGGGACGACTACGATTGAGAAGAATGTGAAGACCACAGCGTCCCCAACACTAATTGCTTTTCATAAACCTCGCCAACTCCCGTTTGACTTTTCAATTGTTTCCTCATTTTCTTACACATTTGCAAATATTTATTAATTTTGGGCAATGTTGCATTTTTTGTACTATTTTATCATTGAAAAACAAAAATTTCTACGTAACTGTTCTTTTAACAATGTGTACATATATTAAGAAATAATTTTAGTAAATAAAAAAAATATTTTATTCCTATTTAAAATTCAATGTTTCAACGTTTGTTGTTATAATGTTAAAAAATTAATACTAAAGAGCTTTTTTTTTTTGAAAGAGCTTTTTAGGTCTTAGATTTGGGAAAACGAAATTTTTTTAGTTTTTAGAGAATGAGAACGAAGTTTAAAGAAGGGTAATTGAAAAAAATTATGTTAAATTTCTATAAATAAACTTATTTTGAAACAAAATTTTAAATTTAAAAGACACTTATTTTAAAACAGAAGAAGTATTTACTGTGTTTTTGTAAGTATTTTTTAAATAATCTATTCGTAATTCATAAGTAATCTTAACTAACAATTCAGCTTCTATACTTAATACGCTTTAATCATGTGTGAATAAGTCGTGTCTTTTATTTTCTATAATATTTGAAGAGTTAAAATGTTTTTAAAAAAGATAAAAATATTTAACTCCATGATTACTGTAACGCCTCCAATTTTTACGATTTTTTACGAAATTATTAATTATTTTGGAAAATATGCAAATAAAATTTTCGCGAATTATAATTAAATAAATAATGGTAAGAGAGTGTATAATTTATTATGAAATTAAAAACGGGTCAAGATATGATTTCCGGGAGAGAGAAAATTTAAAAGAGGGAAGCAGGGGTAAATTTGTCATTTCCAAAATATGTATATAAGTGAAAGACATATCATACCTCTTCATTTCTCTCCACTTCCACGTTCCTCTTTCCAAAAACATAAAAGAAAGGTTCAAAAACCCTAAGCAAATCTAAACCTTGTCGATTTTCGGTGATCGGAAGCTGTAGGATCGAATTAAGAGCTTAATTCGGTAAGTTTTCT